>APFE031232147.1:0-119432 GCA_000404065.3 Pinus taeda | reverse complement strand
GGTCAGCTTGGTTATATTGTGACCCCTTAGACTCCTATATATAGAAAGGAGGTTTTTTCATTTGAATCATCTAAGAAGGGTTCATTTGTGTAATGTAAAGGAGGTTTCCCCCTCGAAGAGGCTTATTTCTAAGGCATTGATCTATCTTTTCTATCTTTTTGTGAGCTAGTTTCATAACACTATATCCTCCAAGGGCTTAGATTAAACTAATGAGCTCCTTTTATTCACTCTACCTATTTAATAATCTACCAAGATTACACTGTTTGGTCAGATTTATTCACTACCTATGAAACATAAAATTCAAAGCATGAAATAGCCAAGTTTAAATATTTTTACTATTCATGGATTGTGGCATAAGTAACAAGCTGCACACAATCATTTATTATGCATAAAAAGTAAATAGTAGTGGCATTTTGACTTGCACACTTCCCTGGTCTCTTTGTCTTTTGGGGTTCATATATTTCATTTTTTGACCTATTTTCATTCTTTTTTGTCCTTTGATTATTCTTTTAGGACACACCCTCTTTAATTTATTTATTTTTTAATATGGAAAACGTTTGCAGAAAACAAAGTATGTACAATATTACAAGGCTTAAACTTAGTCAATCAAATTTATGAATCCTATTGGTATAGGAACCTAACAGGTCCCAAAACTTTGGTGTCGCAACTCATTACGACAACTCCTTTCTACAATACAAGTGTTACAACTCCTTACCACAACTCCCTACTGTAACTCTCATGTCGCAACTAACTAACCTTTGTTTTTCAAGAAACTTAGAATAAGGAAAAGAAACACATTTATGAATGAAGAGGATCCAAGGTGATGTCAAAGCCTTCAAGCGTGAGGTATAAGATGCATTATGGACTTCATGGATTTGGTCGCTTTGAAAATAACAATTTTTCTATTGGAAAATTCATCTTTCTCACTCCCCCCTCCTCCCTCCCCCGTTATTTTTCCATCTACTAATCTATGGTTCTATGTTGGTGATGACCTTATAGTCCAAGACAAGTGATAACAAGGATGATGAGAACTAGTAGGGAGAGGGGTAGTGGGAAAAAGAGACAGAGCATGGAGAATAGTAGCTTCAACAATAGGGGTATACCATTCCTCTATGTACTAGTTACTCAATATAGTGGTTTCATTTATGTTTTTGAGAACCTTCTCCCAAACTTCATCAGTTTCCATGGAAGTTCCTTTGAAAATATTGTTATTTCTTTCTTTCCAAATGGACCAAAGAAAAATCTCAAAGTTAGTATCCAAGCTTTGTTAAGTATTAGGTTTTGAAATGATGGGAGTCTCCATGAGGATATTAATTATGTTTGTTGTTTGTTGATGTCTTTTAAAAAGGTGAAAATAAGAGGGACCTTCAAAGCCTCTTTGTTGGATTTGGTCCCAAGTTAAAGTGCTTTTCCTTGCCAACACCGATAAAAAAATTCATTATCTTTGGCCATACATTTTTATGCCAAATGCGTGACCAAACAATATATTTTGGAGCTAGTCATAGTTTGAGGCTAGAAAGTAAACCTCTTTTACTGTAAAATTTCCATATAGCCTATAGCCCCATATTAATTTATCGACTCCCTTAAGAATGGGTATTTTCTATTATTGTATAGTTTTTTTTAATAGTGTCTGGTTTCCTCTTGAGGAATGTTGAAATTTTAATCTTCTTTGCACTTCCATGTGTGCCAATTTGTGTAATCTATTTGAGCTTTCGAATAGTGGGCCACTCGTGTGCAACCTTTGGTTTCCATTAGCTCTTCAATATAATCATATTTTTCCTATGAGGCTAGCTTCAGTTCCTTCTGCCATCATTTCATTTAAACTTTGGTTGCTCCTCCATTATGAATTTCAAAAAAGTAGTGACATTGGATGAGATCCTTATTGTGATTAGCCAGATTCCAAATTGCAGAATGAAGAGTAAAATGGTGTCAACAAATCTTGTAGACCATACTTAGTCTCTGACTTAATCTATATTTATGTAGGATCAAAATTAAATACAGAATTAAACAAAAACACAGAGCTACAACAGAAAATGAACTTCAATTGATTAATAAAAAATATTGAAAATAGTTTACATGCAAAATGGAAATAAACTAGCTCGGGTTATGGTAAATTATCTCTAACAACAAATGGGACAGTTACATGCCTTCTGAACTACATTACAATGAGGCTTAGAGTCCTTTTTATCATAAATAAGAAGTTTGAAACCCTAACCCTAGGAGATTAAGTACCAATGGTTTTGGACCCCATCGAGGTAAGTTGGACCATCAACTTCCCAGGGTTGTAACTTTGGCATATGATCTTCGTTTGGATATCATAATACCTCATTTTGAAGATCTCCACAAGGAGGTAAAAAAAATTGTGAAACAGATTTTGCCATTTTTTCGATATCTCAAATTTTCCCAGAAAACGTCTTTTAGTACCTCAAAATGGCTTCAGAAGTTTAAGACTTGAACAATTTCCAAAAATAGAAAGTTAATCTAGAATTAAGGAAATTGAAAGAAACAATGGTGGGGGTCCAAGTGGAATAGGCAGGTAGCCATAAATATCCACCTGGATCATTCCTCGCCCTTTAGGAAGCAATGGTGCCCATTGCATTGAGTGCCTCCATGGGATGGGGAAACTTCTGTTGAACTTGATCACTGGTAAGCCACTTGCCTTAGTGTAGAAGTTTGCCAACTTTGACAACTTGATACCGTTGGATCTTCTATTGGCGAGTATTATTGATCTATGTGTTCATAATCTGATTAGTTGTGGCATGTTCCATGTAGTTTGGGTTGAGCTCTATTGATGTTATCTATTCTGCAATGTTTGATGTGTCCAACAATGGTGGAAAGTATGGTCGAAGGTGGTCCATATTGAAGACTAGGTGCAAGTCAAGGAATGGGGGAATGCTAATGTAATAAGCTCTGGTAAAAAATCCATGTAATGAATTTAATAAATGAAAATAATAACCAAGGTAATGGTAAATGTACTCCAAGTTGAATGTTGGGTAAAACATAGTGACAGGGATCACTTGTGATTAATAAATGGCTATGGAAATTGACAAAGGCAATGGCAAAGGCTTTGGAAAGGAAAAGTGGAATTAATTGGAATTTTATTTATGAAAATAATGGAAAGTAGGAGAAAATGAAGGTGAAAGCTCATAGGTTGCATGTAAGGAGGAAAATCATGAAAATAGAGGCCTCGTTGATAAAAATGCTTCTAAGGATCAGTTCATGGATTATATATATATATATATATAATATATATATATATATATATATTATATATATATATATATATATATATATATATATATATATATATATATATATATATTTATTTTATTTTATTTTTATTTATTTTTATTTATTTATTTATCTTTTTATTTTTATTTTATTTTTTTAGCTCGAAGCCCTCTCTTCTATTCTCTCTCTCATACTCTTGCACACTTAGAGTTTTCTTGGAGAACTTGGAGGAGTGTGGCATACATTGGATTTTGAGAAAGAAGGCAAAAGAAAGTAGGAAAGCACAGGGAACAGATGGATCAATGGCTACAATTGATTGCTTTGTAGGTACTGAATTGCATGTATGATTTCCTTGCTAGTTTTGGCATGCATGGCACATGCATGTGTTTCTTGGTTATGATTTGTCATTGGCATGGATGATTTCCTAGATTGACAATGGTTTTTCCTAGCCTTTGCATTTCCCAGAAAACCATGGTGTTGTGGGTTTTGTCTTTATTTTCTGGCTGGTGCTCATGCTCCTTTGGCTATGGGTCGAGTTACTAGTTCCTGGAGCTTTGGTTGGACAAATGCTCTAGAAGCCCTTAACAACTTGGGTTGAATTACTTGCCTTGGAAGCCTTTGTTGGACAAGCACTCTAGAGCCCTTGGTGTGTTGAGTTACTAGTCCTGGAAGCACTAGTTAGACAACTGCTTTGGAGCCCAACAATAGTTGTGGGTTGAGATACTATTCCTGGAAGCCTTGGTTGGAACAAACGCTCTAGAGCCCTAGACAACTTGGGCAGAGACGAATCTGATGATGATTAGTGATGTCCGATTGTGAGGTGGAATCACTGGTTGAGGGTTGAGGTGGTTTGGCCTCCGGAAGCCCTGGTTTGGTGTTCTTAGTTTATTCCATGAGACGCCACATTCATGCTTGGAATATGGTGAGGGGTGATTAGCTAAAAGAGAGATTTGGTTCAGGCCAATCTATGATCGGGTGGTATGTGGAAGTCCCTGAATTGGTTGGATTTTTATCTGGATGTGCTTGTCATTATGTGGCTTTAATGGTTGTTTCATCATTGATATTTATCTAGTTATTTGTTGGTTATAAATATGTTTTATGATAATCTTGATGTATGGCTCTCATCATGTTTTGTTTAGTATATGAAATAATAATGAATGAATGACCTAATAGATAACAGTGGAGCTATTGGGAGGAGATATCAATCCCCCTTGATGATTCCCAGATAAGTATGAGATCCCTATGTTCAGATATGTTGCTATGACCTGTAGATTTCATGTTTATGATATGTTTGACGAAATTCCTATCATGGCTAGTAGTTCATATCAACTTATTGGTCAAGTGTTTGCATTAGTAATGTTATCTCAGTGTCAATTGTCTTTTCTGGAAGTTCCATGAATTTCTAGGCAACAACTTGTGTCTTGGCCCTGAAAAAGTGGCACAGAATCTTGAGTCACTAGCACAGAAATGCCTGAAAAGGGCCACAATCACATTCATGCCTTGTTGTGGGAGTGACTAGAGGGTCTCAATTGTATGCATGGATTGTCATGGGAGGGACTGGGGGTCTGGTTCAACAAAAAATCAAGTTGTCTCAGGGGTTGGGCACCTAGAAGGGTTGGTTGTCTCTTAAAGGTATTGTAGCTCATGAGGAAGGTCAAATTGGTTTTGTCTTGTCTCTTCCACTTCCTTAATTATACTTGGGGAGTTGAATAATATCATAGTAACTCTTCATCACATGTTTACCCAATGGACCGGTTAGCTTGGGTAAATGTGGGAGGAGGGTGTTATAACTAAGATCGAAAGAATTGTCTCCCATAGCCATTGTAATGGTGTAAGTCCCATATAAGAGTGGTCAGATATTCTGATGAGCTCCAGAAAGGAATTATTTCTACAAATGCAACCAAAATTTATCACCCACCTAAAACATATGTGGCACTTGATGCTGATAATATCGTTGCTTGTACTTGGCATTGGACTTCTCCAAGATGTCGTGAACCTACTAGCGAATGTGATGGATGCGTTCAATAAACCTAGTTTCTTTATCAAGCTCATACTATACATGTACATATTTTTTCATGTAGTCGCATGAATCATGACAACATTAATTGAACACAATGGTTGAAATCCTAGACCCACTTGAAAGGGACTGCGACCATTTAAGCTATGGAGAGCTTTGTTATAACTGTGCTACACATAGGGAAGGTTGTCATACTAGGTTCATGGATGCTTGGAGTTGTACATGCACAATATGTGCACTATCACCCTGTTGACGACCTCTGTCTGGCTATTAGTCTGTGGATGGAATGCAACTTACTTGGTGAGATTGGTGTCCAATAGTGTCGAGAGGATCGACCAGAATGTGCTCAAGTACTTGCTATATTGATATGATATAATGGTTTGTGGGATCCAAAAATGTACCCAAACACGTTCAAAGAAGAGTTTAGTAGTGTCCTCTGTTATGATACTCTTCTTATAGGACGCCAATATAGCAAGATAGATAATCCATGGAGATGGATTCCCAGGCCTGGCTAGGAGTAGGAAGAGGAGTGTACCGACCTTGCTTCTTAATGTTTGGCTTGGTGATGGCATAGGAAGTGTAGGATCTGATGTATTTCCCAACATCTTCTCATATTTTTGGCCAAGGAAAATACTTCTATTATTTTTCTCCACACCAAAATTTCCTGCGACCATACTATAGTCCACTTCCCAAATCAAATTAGCACACTCGCTTGAAGGAACAAAAAGGTGGCCTAGGTAGCATAATAATGTCTCCTAGAGGCGAAAATTTGGAAATTGCTTGCCATCCACTAGCATCTAGTATGTGGTGGAAAACTCTGGATCATTTTTGTATAGTTGTGATGATCTAGAGGTCTCATGACCATAAGGGTTGAGAACAACAGTCAATGCTTCGACTGGGGTCCGACTAAGGAAATCATCAACATGATCGTTTTTTTCCTTCTTGTATTTAATGTTCAAGTGGGGTTATAGTTGATATGTAGACCGCTTCTGATGGTGATGATTCTGCAACTTCCCTTATGTCTATATAAACTAAAGAGGTCGGTGATCTGTGTGGATGACGTTTCCTTCCCCGGAATGTAATGTTTCCATTGTCGACAAGCCTACACAATAGAATGCATATTTTTATCATAGTGGGGTTTTTCCGAATTGTATAAAAAAGTGTCTCACTATGATAGGCCGCCAGATGCCCTTTCTGGGTGAGAATTGTACCAATAGGATATTCGTAGGTGTCTATCACACTTTCAAATGGTTGTTGCTAGTAAGGAAATGTGAGTAATGGTTCAAAGCAAAGGAAGTGCTTCAGTTCAATGAATGCCTTTTGTTGGGACCTAGACTAGGAAAATTTTTATTTTTCCTCGCCCATGGTAACCTGACTCAAAGGCCAAGTGATATGAGAGAATCCTAACACAGACCTCTGATAACAATTAGCAAGGCATAAAAAGATATGAATCTCTGTTAGAGTGGTCGAGGTTAGATAATATCGAATGACTTGGGTCTTAGCCAAATCTAAATGCACATCTTTCTCATCAATGATGTAACCCAAATATTAGACTTGGTTCATGCCAAAGGTGCATTTCTCCAAGTTGGCACATAGTTTGTGCTATTGCAGGGTTTGAAGGACCTGTTGAATGTTTTTCAAGTTCTCTTCCCATCTTTTGTTGAAGATGAGGATGTCGTCCAACTATAAAACCATGAACAAGTTGGTGAAGGGCTCCAATATGTCATTAATTAGCCTCTTAAAAGTTGCAAGGCCATTTGTTAACCTGAAAGGCATGACCAAACACTCAAAAAGGCCCTCCTTGGATTTAAAAGCAGTCTTCCGTACATCTATGGGTTCTATTGGAACCTAGTGATAGCCAAACTTTAAATCGATTGCACTGAAGTACTTGCCCCCCTTGATCTGGTCAAGAAGACCATTAATCTGCAGGATTGGATACCTATTCCTGAAAATGATTTCTTTTAGTGCTTGATAATCAATGCAGAGCCTCCAGATCCAATCCTTCTTTTGTACAAGTACAATCGGGCTCTGACAAGGTGACGGACTTGGTCAAATGTACCCTTTTTGTACAACTCCTAGATCTACTACTTTATTTATTTATTTTACAAAATGCAGTGATGATATATTAGCCCATTGGGTAAAGGTTCTCCAAGGGTCAGATCGATTGAATGCTTGACCTGACATTACAAAGGCACCCCTTTGGGTGAGGAGAAGATTTCCTTGTATTCTTCCACAAATTTATCCAATTACTTCTGCTACATGGAGGAACCCTTCCAGGGGGACATGGATGTGGCAATGATCTTTCCCTTACTTTAAGAGTGAATAAAAAAGAAAAAAAATTCTCAATCTGGGAGATGATCTTACTACATTTCTTTGAAGAGATCAAAGAGATGGTGGTAGGAAGAGATACCTTCGGTATCATGTATAAAGTATTACCCAAAGTAATAATAACAGTGTGAGGCCTAGAATCATACATAGCATGATGCTTCCACAAGAATGGTTGGCCTAACAACACATCACAAACATTAAGAGGAGAAATATCACATAATAAATCATCCATGAAGGGCTTTATGCTATAGGGAAGGAGACATTGTTGGTTGACATAGAGATCTCGTCCTTGGTGGAGGAACCAGATGGTGTATGGCTACAAGTGTGATGTGGTTGGTAGACCCAACTTCTTAAAAAAATAAACTGAGATGAGGTTCTTTTGGCTCCCATTGTCGACAATAAATTGCAGCAAAGACCCCTTCACCCACATTTGTGAGTGGAAGAGACGCTCCCCTTCCTCTCGATCTTCGAGCTCAATCTTCTAGACCTTGGTGGTGGCAACAGTGGCATTGGGATGAATATTGATAATATTCTTCCCTTTGTCACTTCCCTTGTCGGGTTCTGATTCTGATTCAGAACATGCATCTGCCTCTGAAGCCTTCAGCTTGACCACCGTTGACTGCTTGGCGTGCCACTCACTTATGTTGTGATTGGGGTTCTTATGGAATCGCACCACTTTCCAATGTCCTTCTTCATCTTAGTGGTGTAATTCTTTGCTTTATTATTTTATGGGTTTTCTTGGGTCACCCTACCTTGGGTTTTCCCTTTGTTCTATGGTTTGGGGGTGCCCTTTCCCTGCGTTAGATTCATAGATCCAAATTATCGCTTCTTCTATTTAAATTTTTACTAGATCTTGATGGCATTTATGTATGTGGTGCCAAGCAAGGAGATGTCTAAGAAATCCATTTCATCTTGGATGTATTTATTTAGACATTCATGGTACTTGAGTACCAAATGTTGCTCAAAATCCTTGATACCCAACTTCGTGCGAAGGTATGAAAAATATTTGTGAAATCTGACACGTCTTGGTCCCTTCCCTACCATAGTGTGGTCCATTTTGTGTACTTATCCTTGACGATGTCTCAAAAATAATTCCAAGTGAGTGCGGCTAAAAATAGTGAGGCTTCCCTCTCGTTCTTTTTCTCATACTAGGTTTCCCACCGGTCCTTGATGCGAGGGTGACTTTGAGGAGCACAAAATTAACCATTTATATCCTTCTAGCAAATTTAAACATTTATCTATGGCATATGCTTCTATTTGGCCTTCAAATATAGGGATGTCAAAGTTAACTTGTACCTTGAAGGGGATGGCACCTCTGAAGTGACTCCTAGATGAAGATGTGTCACCTATTGGCATTTGCTGAAGGATCTGGGAAAATTTGTCCATCATCTTGTTCCTTTGTTGCTTGAGGGCTTCTTCAAGTAGCGGTTTGATAGGATCTCCTACTCCCTCATATTTCTTTTCTTTCGCCATAGGAGGTCATCGGTGTTAGCGGGTACGGTATTTCAAGGGATCAACCAGTTCAAGTCCCAACTCCTTCTACTCCAACCTCATTGGGGACATGCACAAAAAAATAGAGAAAGAGTAAACCGCTATGATACCATTGATCCATAATTATGTGGGAACGAAATGAAATACAAAATGAAACAAAAAAACATAGCTACAATTGAAACTGAACTTCATTTTATTAATAACAAATATTGAAAAGAGTTTACAAGAAAGGGGGTGGCACCTTTGAAGTGACTCTTAGATGAAGATGCATCACCTATTGGCATTCGCTAAAGGATCTGGGAAAAGTTGTCCATCATCTTGTTCCTTTGTTGTTTGAGGGCTTCTTAGAGAGTGGTGTGATAGGATCTCTTGCTCCCTCATATTTCTTTTCTTCCACCATGGGAGGCGTCGGTGTCAGTGGGTACGGTATTGTAAGGGATCAACCAGTTCAAGTCCCAACTCCTTATACTCCAACCTCGTTGGAGACATGCACAAAAAAATAGAGAAAGAGTAAACCACTATGATACCATTGATCCAGAATTATGCGGGAATGAAATGAAATACAGAATGAAACAAAAACACATGGCTACAATTGAAACTGAACTTCATTTTATTAATAACACATATTGAAAATAGTTTACAAGCATAATGGAAACAAACTAGCTCAGGCGATGGTAGCTTATATTTGACAAGATATGTGACAGCTACATGCCTTCTGAACTACATTACAATGAGGATCGAAGGCCTTTTTATCATAAAGAAGAAGTGTGAAACCCTAACCCTAGGAGATGAAGCACCAACATTTTTGGGCCTAGTTGGGTAACTTGGATCGTCAACTTCCCATGGTCGTAACTTTAACATACAATCTCAGTTTGGCTTTCATAATATCTTGTTTCAAAGATCACCATGAGGAGGCAAGAAAAGAATTTGTGAAACACATTTTGGCATTTTTTTGGTGTCCCAGTTTTCCTGGAAAATGTCTTTTAGTACCTTAGAAATGACTATGAAAGTTTAGTACCCAAAAAACTTCCAAAAATATGAAGTTGTGCTAGAATTAAGGAAACTAAAAGAAATAGTGGTGGGGGTCCAAGTGGAATAGGCAGGTGGCCACCAATATCCACCTGGATCATGACTATATTTACCATACCATATTGTTTTCCAAAGGTCATCTCCCCCACTGGATCCACCTCCACTAGAATCTTTGGGTCCCAGAGCCCAAGACCTCCACAGAACTTGGGGAAACATATTTTTTTCCATGCTACTAATGCCCATTTTCATTCCCTTGTGGCTACACCCCATAAAAAATAGTGATACATATTATGAATGGTGCAAATAACTCCCTTCGGGGATGCCAACACTAATATTTTGTATATAGGGAGAGACTCTAAAAAATTTTGAAGGACGACCAATCTTCCAACTATGTTTAGTGCTCAAAAAGTCCAGTTCTCTAGCTTGCTAGAGATTTTGTCAATTAGATCTCTCTAGTGAACCATTTTCAGAGAATTATCCACTAGAAGGGCACCTAGATATATAGCAAGGAGAGTGGATTGTTTGAAACCCATAATTTGACATAGGTGAGCTTGGATGTTGACATGGGTGTTAAAAAGGAAAAATCGAGATTTGTTAGGGTTGATTGTGGTTCCATATGAAAGCATGAAGTCATCCAATATTATTTTGAATGAAAGTGATTCTTTAACTGTGGGAACTCCCATTAGCATGTTGTTTTCCACAAACTATTGATGGGCGATAGGGACCATATGGTTGCTAAGCCTTATACACTAAACATTTGTCTGTTCATAGTTGTGTGTCAATAGCAACAAAAGCCCTCTACATCCAAAACAAACAGGAAGGGGGATAGGAGATCCCATTACAAGATACCTTAGGAAGCATTGAAAGTGGGGGAGGGAGAGCCCTTAATAAGAATGGAAAATAATGGTGAAGATAAAAGGGAGGCCATTGATCCAAGAGGATCTCCCCTCCTGTACAAATGTTAAAGGTATTTATTGTTGATGCGTGATGAGTTCCAAAACAACTATGCACACCAAGGAGAAGCTCATAGACACTTTGAAAAAATGGGGGAATGATTAAATTGTGAATGATTAATACTTTAAGTGGGTTTAAGTACTCAGGTATTTTTCATTTAATTGATAAAAAGGAAATTGATTAAGTATGAGAATCCACCTCACAAACACTTTCCTAATCGCTAGTTGGAGTTCAGATTTTCATGGGATGGTATCCCTTAAAAATGTGGATGAGATCCTTGATATGTGGATCTGAGATATTTTCTCCTTAAGAGTCTCATAAGATCCTCTTTTAATGTATCTGGTGAATTATTCTCTCCTTGTAATTTGGATCTAAGGATATATCCTCTCCTTTGTTTATGGATCTATAAAAATTGTAAATTCTCTTATGTAATCTTTGGAAGAGAGTTTTTGGGAGAGAGAGTTTGCTTGAGAGAACTTTTGTTTAGAGAGCTCAAGAGAAGTCTTTCTGAGGTATTGAATAATTGTTTGTAATGTAAAAGCCTTGAAGACTCTTTGGTAGTAGAAGGTAGCTCTAGGTTTTTAGCTCCTTTTGATAGAGCATTGTACACATTCCTCTTTGAAGAAAGATAATAAACCAATTCGACCTTTAGAGGTGGATCCAGAGATGTATCCCAGTTGGAGGGGGTGAACTCTGTTATCATATTCATCTTGATGCTTCATGCTTTTCCTTGTTCATGATTTGACTAAGTTATTATTGTGCATCTTAAGCTACATTTTTATGAGATAATTTATATGCTTGAGTGACAATTTTGTAACTTAATTTTACAAGCAATTACAATCATTAAAAGGATTTTGTTGCAAGTTTTTTGCAATAATTTTTTTAGATTATTTGGTATTAGAGTGGTTGATTGTTTGGTGTACATTTGCTAGGATTAATTCAAGAAAGGAGAAGGAAATTGGTTGAGAAGGTAATTTCCTTTGTTTCGAAATGTCTATTTTGAAAAATAAGTATTTTTCTAATCCTATTTTTGAAAATATTTAACAAGGCTCAAAGGTTTTTAAATACTTCTTAACCATGAAGAAAATTGTAGAGTAGTTGTATAATGAGGAAAGAGAAAGAAATGAGTTGTGAAAGAAGATTAATATATTGGAAGATGAAAATAAAGAGCTCCAAAATATACTCAAACAAATGGAGTTGCAATTGCACGCTGCAAAAAAGATCCTTGTGAAGCATCAAAATGCTAAAGTAAACGAGGTAAGAAACATTAGTTCATATTTAGTTTCCTCACATGAAGATGATTTTTTTGGTTCTTTCGAGAAGCACACTTGAGGGGTTGAATCAAAACTGTTATCAAATATGGGTTACGAAAGGAAAGGCCTTGGAGTCCATGGCCAAGGAATATTGAAACCCATTGAAGTTGAAGGTAGGATTTGATATGCCGGAATAGGATATGGAAAAGAGGAGGTTGCGAAATGCTCCAACACTACTAAAGAAAATGGTGCTTCAGAAGAGATTCCTACATTGAAGTATTTATGGAAGGAGTCCAAGCTAGGTTCTCCTTAACATAGTTGTGATAAAGATAATGAAATGTATAAGGTTGATTACCATAAATTTTCTTTTGATTATAAGCAACATGGTAGTGATAATCATAGTTTTTAGCATATAATTATGTGTTCATTTTCTTGGCTAAACAATCATAAAGTTTCCAAATGTTGGAAGAGAATGACGATATAAAAGAAAGTCATGAAGGAAAAATGACAAAAGGATCAATCTCCAAATCACGATAAAGACATTGGCAAGAGGAAGTTGCAAGTGCAAAACTATTTCATGCATTGTCAAATAAGTGGTCATTTGGTTGAAAATTGTTGGAGGCTTTATCCGTAACTTCATCAACAATATTGAAGGAAAGTAACACAAAACCATGTTGTTATGTGTAATATATGATTGCGAACAAAATTATATTTCCTAGGCCTGGTGGACTGACCTGGAACAACATAAAGACAAAGGGACTAATATTTTCCTTAAAGTAAATAGATAACGGGATAAATGCTCCAATCCTAGCTCTGATCGCTATAATTAGAACATACACATTCAGATAACACAAGCCAAAGATCCACGAAATCTATGCAACGTCATCTAATCAATTTATTTAATAGATCAACATGGCATTGCAATATATGAAACCATAACATCATATATAGGAAAACAAAGAACTCTTTGCATTAATAGAAATGGAGTGAGTTACAACCAAAAATATGTGTTTATCTTGTAGAATAAATCCTCCAAGTTGACTTGTCCTTTCCTTGTCACAAAGCGCACCTCTAATCACCCTGATTCATGGAAAGATATGTCTCACAAAAACAACATAATGGTAGAATCATTGTGCAAAAGACAACCCTTTTCCTATGGATGGCAATAAATATATAGGTGAAGGAGGTAGTTCATGAATTCTTATCCTTTTACCAATCTGGGCTTCATATCTGCCCTTGATGGGAGGATGAGCTTAAGGGATAAGGGATGAAAACTCCAAGGTAGGATAGAATAGGATTCTAGATTTTTATTTGAGGTAAATGGTTACAACAGATCTTGGAAGCGTCTAGATGATGAAGCTTCAAGATTCTTTCTCTTTTCCACGAATTTCTAGAATCAATGCACCCACAACACTGAGCAACCTGCTAGTGATTAGCGTAGGTGTGGAGTAGGGAAACTTGGTAGTCAACGTTGGCCAGTAAGTGACCAGGGTGCGTTGATCCTTAAAATGACTAAAACAAGGTGTCTTTGGGCAAAAACTTAGGGATTAGAATGAGTCATGCTTAGGGCCTTGTGCAAGGATGATTAAAAGGAGGTCAAAGTATGTTAATTGATCCAATTGAAGGATGTGACAAAATGCCTATAACAGAGTGCCCCCTAAAGCGTAGTCAAAAATGATAGTTGAAGACTGAAGTGCTTTATCATGTGACAAGTTGGGATCAATAACAACTAGTGAGATCATTATCTATTACAATACATTTACATCATGATATAATTGTTGAGGGAGGCATACCCATACTCAACACATAAGCTAACATTACATGTACAATGAACAAAAGACACATCCACAGATGATTGATGGTGGACCCATGACTGGATGAATGTCTATATGATCATAGCCATCATACATTGTGATCTTGTATTACTCTTGAAATCGCAGTCTGGATGGATGAAACTAGATCTAGGGTCTTCTATCTCGTTCACATGACCAACCAATGTACGAGTCTAATTATGTGAATCAATGAGTTGGAATCGAACATATTTGACACCATCTAATTACCAGCCAATGATGTAAGTTGTTAACACATGCGAGAGAAACCACCAATGATGTTAATGCCTCTCAAGGTACTCTAGTACAATCTGTATGGTGTGAATAAATGAGTTGTTGTCGAACACCACAAAAAATCTTTCGGTCGAAGGTCAATGATATTGTTGGGTGTGGAGCCTGATTATCTTCTTTATTCATAGGTATCGCCACATTGGACCCTAGTTTGTAATGGGGTGGCAACACCGCCCATTTGTTCACCACCAGGGGGGGACGCCAATTTTTATGAGCTGCCCCCCTGGAGGGGGTTCGGGAGCAGCGCCCCCGAAGCTAAAAATAGATGTAATATTACCTTGTAAAATATTGTAATTTCATAGTCAATCTGAGCCGTTCATTAGGTGGATGATATGATGGTAGAATTTATGTTTAATTTAGGGTTTTTTTCCCTGGAAGGAAACCCCTCGCTATATATGAGGGAATTGTATTATGGCTGTGCATATGTGTATTTTGTGCTATAGGTTGTATCTATTCATTTTGTTGGATAATTTAAAAGGAAGGACTGGTTGTTTCTCTGTGGACGTAGCCCAAATTGGGTGAACCACATATATCTGTATCTCTCTTGTTTTATGCATTTTCTGTGTTTGTGTTTCTGCAATAGTTTATGTGTTCCATTCTTTGTAATATATAATATTCTAATAACTGGTATCAGAGCTGAAGGTCTATTTGGCTGATAAAATCGCAAGAGAAAAGGGTTCATGGTTCGAGTGGGATCAATGGCAGAAGATGGTAGGCTTAGGGTCGAAAATTTTAACGGCCAAAACTACCAATTGTGGAAGATGCAGATGGAATATTATCTGTATCAGAAAGATCTATACCTACCATTGAGTGAAAAGACAAAGAAGTTGATGAGTATGACAGATACAGAATCAGATATTCTCGACAAAAAGGAACTTGGAACATTACGGCTATGCCTAGTGGCACCAGTAACCTTTAATATTTCAGAGGAAACAACAATTGAGGGTTTAATGTCAGCATTGTTAAAACTATATGAAAAACCCTCAGCCTCAAATAAGGTATTTCTTATGAAACATTTATTTAATATGAAGATGTCAGAAGGTGGATATGTTGTTGATCATTTAAATGAATTTAATACAGTTACCAATCAGTTAAGTTATGTAGGGGTAAATTTTGATGATGAAGTTAGGGATTTGTTATTTTTGTTCTCATTTCCAGAAATTTGTATGGTTTAGTTATGGCCATTAATAACTCTGTCTCTAGATCTAGTACTTTAAAGTTTGATGATGTTGTCGGTGAAAGTCTTAGCGAGGAAATGTGACGGAAAATCTTTGGTGAGACATTAGGTAATTCTTTGACTATAGAGACTAGGGGAAGAAAAATGGAAAGAGGAAAGAGCCCAGGATATCGCAGTAAATCAAGAAAAGGTAGATCAAAGTCTAGATCGGGGATAGTGTGCTGGAAATGCAAGAAGAATGGACACCTGAATAAAGAATCTAAGTCTCAGAAGGGAAAAGAGGGAGACGTGCAGCAAGAAAACAATCATGAAGCGAATGTGACAGGTGATATGTTGCAAGATGATTTGATTCTTTCATTATAAAATATTATTGATGCCTGGGCGGTAGATTCAGGGGCCTCATTCCATGCCACACCTGATAGGAAACATTTTCATGATTATGTTCAAGGATATTTTGGATAGGTTCGTTTGGTTGATGATAAACCTTGTAAAATCATTGGAATGGGTAAAGTTTTCATAAAACAGAAGAATGGAAAGAAATGGCTATTGAAGGAGGTAACGCATCTTCTAGATCTGAAGAAAAATATAATTTTCAATAGGGAAGTTGGGAGGTGAAGGTTGTGTAACTACTTTTACAGATAAAACCTGGAAGGTCACTAAAGGAGCCTTAGTAATAGAAAAAGGAGAAAATGTTGGTACATTGTATTTATGCAATGGTGTTTCTAATTATGTTAATGATTTAACCTCTACAAGAGCAGATACAACATTGTAGAATCATAGGCTCAGGAATATGAGTGAGAAGAGGATGAGGATTCTTCACTCAAGAAATTTGTTGCCAGACTTGAAGCATGTTGATTTGGATGTCTATGAGAATTGTGTTTATGTAAAATAGAAGAGAGTCAGATTCCTCAGAGGTAGGAAAGAAAAGAAGAGCGAAAGTTAGAGCTTGTGCATACATATGTATGGGGAACTTCTCAGGTATCATCTATCGGTGGATCTTATTATTATGCTACTTCCATTGATGGTGCAACTAGAAAAACCTGGATTTATTGTATTCAAAATAAATCTGATGTATTTGATACTTTCAAGAAATGGAAAGCTTTGGTTGAAAATGAGACAGGAAAAATGTTGAAGTGTCTCAGATCAAACAATGGAGGTGAATATTACAGCAAAGAGTTTGATAAGTATTGTTTAGAGCATGGAATTCGTAGAGAGAAGACAGTTCCAGGAACGCCACAAGAAAATGGTGTGTCAGAAAGGATGAACATGACAATTATGGAGTGTGTAAGGTGCATGAGATTGCATGCAAGATTTCCTTTACAATTTTGGGCAGACACTATAGATAATGTCGTTTATCTAATAAACAAAGGGCCTTCAAGTTCCTTGGATGGAGGTATTCCAGAGGAGGCATGGACAGGTAAAAAGGTAAACTACTCATTTTGAAATATTTTTGGTTGTGAAGCCTTTGACCACATTGATAAAGAAAATAGAACAAAGCTTGAGGCAAAATAAAAAAATTGTACCTTGATTGGATATGGTGTTAATGATTTTGGTTATCGCTTATATGATTATGAAAATCATAAAATCATTAGGAGTAGAGATGTTATATTCAATGAAAAGGTTTTGTATAAAGAGTAAATCGAGGAAAAGAAACAGGAAAAAGAAAATAGAGAATATGCAGTACTTGATGAGATCACAAAAAAAGTAAAGGTGCCTGCAAATCATAATTATCAACAACAACAACAACCACAACAACAATAGGCACGCCAAACACTTGAACGTGGTGTCAGAAGATCTACCAAGATAAGTAGACCCCCTGAATGATACTCTCCTTCATTATATTATGTATTTTTGACTGACTCCGGTGAACCAAAATTTTATGAAAAGCAGTGCAGGTAAAAACTAGGAAGAATTGGGAGCTATCCATGAAAGAAGAGATGGACTCCTTGGTACATAAACGGACTTGGGACTTATTCAGGTTCCCTGCAGGTAAAATAACATTTTAGAATAAATTGATTTACAAGTTGAAGGAAGAAGATGGAGGTAGAAAAAGGTATAAAGCTAGATTTGTGGTGAAGGGGTTTGCACAGAAAAAAGGTATAGACTTTGATGAGATATTTTCTCTTGTTGTTAAAATGACTTCAATCAGAACTATTTTAAGTCTAGTAGTAGCTGAAGATTTACATCTTGAGCAGTTAGATGTAAAGACGACCTTTCTCCATGGGGATTTGGAGGAAGAGATCTATATGTAGCAGCCACAAGGATATGAGGTCAAAGGGAAGGAAAAACTAGTGCGCAGGTTGAAGAAGAGCTTGTATGGCTTAAAACAGGCTCCAAGGTAGTGGTATCTAAAATTTGATAGGTTAATGTCTAAACAAGGTTATACTAGATGTCACTATGATCATTGTGTTTATCTCAAAAGGAAAAATGATGGAAGTTATATTATATTATTATGGTATATCGATGACATACTTGTGGCAGGGTCTAACATGTAGGAAATAAATGTGATCAAAGGAAAATTGGCAATTTCATTTGCAATGAAGGATTTGGTGCTGCAAAACAAATCCTTGGTTTGAGAATAACTAGAGACAGGAAAAATCACAAATTAACATTGTCTCAGAGTGAGTGCAGACAAAAGGTGTTGGAAAGATTTAATATGTAGAACACAAAACTAGTTACTACAACTTTGGCTAGCCATTTAAAACTAAGTAAAGCGATGTGTCCCAAGACTCAGGAAGATATGGATTATATGTCTAAAGTTCCATATGCATTGACAATTGGAAGCTAAATATATGAAATGGTATGCATAAGGCCTGATATTGCACATGTAGTGGGAGTTGTAAGCAGGTACATGAACAATACAAGAAAATAACATTGGATGGAAATGAAGCGGATTCTCAGGTATTTGAGAGGTACCACATATCAAGCATTATGCTTTGGTGGTTCAAAGATTTCTCTATAGGGATATGTTGATGTAAATATGGAAGGTGATAGAGATAAAAGGAGGAGAACCAAAGGGTATGTGTTTAATGCAAGTGGAACAATTGTCAGTTGGGTTTCAAAATTGCAGAGTGTTGTTACACTCTCAACGATGGAAGCAACGTATGTTGTTGCTACAGAGGCTAGTAAGGAAATGATTTGGTTGCAAAGATTTTTGGATGAATTGGGTAAGAAGGAAGAGTTGGGCAGGTTATATAATGATAGCCAGAGTGTCATTCATCTTGAAAAGAACTCAACATTTCATTCCAAGGCTAAACATATACAACTCAAGTACCACTTCATATAGTTAGTGTTAGAAGATGGATAGTTGAAGCTAGAAAAGATACACACTAGCCAGAATCCTACATATGTGTTAACAAAATTTCGAACCAGGGATAAACTAAGATTATGCTCAGTTTCAATTGGTCTTCAAGTATGATGATGAATATGAGAAACAACCGGGTCTAAAGTGTAGCCATTATCCAACAAATGAAGTAGTAGTGGAGTTGCTATAATGAGTATCCAAGTGGGAGATTGTTGGGTGTGAAGCATGATTATCTTATTTATTCAGAGGTATCATTGCATTGGACCCCAGTTCGTAATGGGGTGAAATTATGCCCCCTTTTTCACCACTAGGGGGGGGGGGGGACAATCATTTTTATGAGCCCCCCCAGCGGGGGTTCGGGGTCAGTGCCCCTGAAGCTAAAAATAGATGTAAAATTTCCTTGTAAAGTGTTGTGATTTCATATTCAATCTGAGTTGTTCATTAGGCAGATGATCTAATGGTAGAAGTTGTATTTAATTTATGGTTTTTTTCCCTAGAAGGCAACCCCTCAGTATATATGAGGGATTTGTATTGCAGTTGTGCATATGTGTATTTTGAGTGAGAAAGAGAGAGGATATTATGTGAGAGCGAAGAGGAAATTACAACGAATCTGCTATAGGTTGTATCTCTTCATTTTTTTGGATAATATAAAAGGAAGGATTGGATGTTTCTCCATGGACGTAGCCTAAATTAGATGAACCATGTATATATGTGTCTCTCTTGTTTTATGCATTTTCTGTGTTTATGTTATGCAATATTTTATCTGTTCCATTGCTCTGTAATATATACTTTTCTAACATATGTAAGCATGTCGCCAAGAGTGAGGAAACTTGTCATTGATGTATGCAAGCACCAAGAAACTGAGGGGTGTTTCTAAGTCAACTTCTTGGATAATGATTTGATGTTGATAGGAAGTGACCCATCGTAGGAGGGCCTTGATATATCCCCCATCAAAGACAGGAAACAAGTATGATTATTTGAGACAGAATGATTTTGATACGGAACTGGGTCAAGAAAGGCAAACATGGAATGAAGGCATAAGAGTATTGTAGCAGATATTTACTAAATGACTTTTCTTGAACAAAGCAGTGACACTAAAATGGAGTTGGACGCATTGACCCAAAACCAAAAGCAAAGGCTTTGAAAAGGTATGATAAAGCAAAAGACAAGTAGATTTCCCAACCCAACAACCATGAAGATGAAGTAGAAGAGTGTCATGTTTAAGAGTGACTCGCTACAATTAACAAATGGAGTACCTTGTTTTCCCAATTTCCCCAACCATATTGGTCAGTACCTCTTTATTTTTTAACAAGCTTGAGGAATATAACATATGATTGATATGTAAGTTAACCCTTTAGATGAATCCCTCTAAGAATATTTAATGAAACCAAAGAAGGAGTGGTTCGGTCTTGTCATGAATGAACATTCCATCATTGTTTGATGTTTTAATGAGTCCAGTAAAGGTATAACTTGACATTCTTTTCATGTTTATAGAGTTTAAAAAATAGGTGGAAAAGAAAACTCCAGATGTTGCTTTTCGTAGATACTCCCTTAGGTATAAAAATGAAAAAAATAATACCCGAGAGAACCTCTTAGCCATGTTTGACTAAGATATTCCTTTTTTGTAGTTATTCTATCTCAGTCCAGAAAAGGGTTAAACTTATACTGAGTAGACATATTTTCATTTACTTTAACGAGTTTGAAAAGACAAGTGCTCGGGAATATTTTCATATTTTGGGAGTCTCGAAAGAGCTAAAAGAGGACTCGACGAGGTTCCTTTTTCGTAGGTTTACAGAGCCCGAAAAAGTGATCAAAGTGTGCTCTTCCAAAATAATTTGTTCAAAACATGACAAAATTTGTCAAACAGTTGTCGACCTGCTCAGAACATCACAAAAAGGATTAAAAATACTTGTTTCATGATAAAAGTGGGTTGTTACTAAGTAAAAACATTAAATGTGAATAAAATAATGGGAGAAA
This sequence comes from Pinus taeda, assembly GCA_000404065.3. Classification (NCBI taxonomy): domain Eukaryota; kingdom Viridiplantae; phylum Streptophyta; class Pinopsida; order Pinales; family Pinaceae; genus Pinus; species Pinus taeda. Next base: position 98,551 of record APFE031232147.1, on the reverse strand, counting down.
CAACCATAAATATTCAAAATGACTATTCATATTTACCATTTCGCATTTACCTTCAACAGTGAGAGTTCTAAGTAGTTTTTTCCCTTGATCTTCTGCAGTTGATTATGCTCAATTCAGTGGATTGTTTCAAGCATCGTCACTTCTATGTAAGATCTATGACCTTTCTCTTTCAATTTATGGTTCCATTTTGTGTTTTCATGCAAGTTTTAGGCATTTTTTAGGGCTTTGGGGTTTTAAAAACTCGCCCTAGAACCAACGCAATCCCAGATATTCGAAAGGTGTGTTGCACCTAGGTGAGGGTATACTATAGGGAAGGGGTGAAACACAATGTCTCTCCTCTTGGGGGTGCGTTGGGTGCAAATCCAAAAAATGCTTTCCAGTTTCCCTTGAAAAAAAATAGTTTTCTTGCATGGAAAGGATCATAATGAGTCTCTTCTTGATGTTGCATATCTTCATTAGCACAAAATGGTTTTTATCTAGAGAGAAAGAGAACATGAAGAATATGATTTAAATGTAACTAATGATCTTGCTACCATCCAGGCACTAAAAGACTATGGATTTTTGAAAATTTTCTAGTTTCCTAGTATGAGGCAGCAAATGGAATTACTAGTATGCATGGGATGTGAAAGCACATGAATTCAGATTTGGGGACATATGCTTGAGATAAAAATAGAGGACATATATTTTCTAATAGGTTTATCCAGGAGAGGTTCCCCCATCTCTCTTCGAGGAAAGAGAAGGGGTGGATAAATGGTGAAATATTTTATCTCTACTTACTGCAGACCTCGATCCAAGCCAACTAGAGATGGAAATATCATCATAAAAGATGTAACCCAATTTCCCTTAAGAGAAATCTGATTTATCATTGCCAAATTGGTGAGTAGCTCAACACTTCATGTAACTAGTAGATCATACATGCAGTACGGTGTGGAGTGTTTAGAGCTGACAGTCTTAAACTGGAGTGAGGGAGTGTTGGTTAATATGAAAGAACAGTTGTCTAAAGCAAGAGAGTGAAAGTTAAAAAAATTTGGATATAGTTCCTTCTTAGTCTCTTTTTTCCTAGAATGGGTTCCATTACTACAGCCTCAACAGATTACACTCGAGCCTATTGATCCGAGGGTTCCACAGATGAGGAGGTGGATAGATCATATGTCCCAACATGCAGGTCTGTCGACGATCAGTTTCTCATGCTAGCCTACTTTGGATGGCTATGCAGACAATTCATTATGATCAATTGTTATCTGTACACAAGGATGGATTTCCGTAACAACCCTGAGCTCGTGCTTCCTAAGGGTGAGGGATGGGATGTTATAGGTAATATATTTCAACTATTTGAGTTTTTAGAGAGTTTTACATTTTTTGTGTTTTTTATGTTTCTGAGACTTAAACTATTGATTTGTTCATGCAGATATTGGGCATGTTCGACCGATAGGTGTTTCATATCTTTGTCGTGTGGGAGAAAACCCATAGGTGGTAGTATAACCAGCATAGGTTGCTACAATAGGATGAGATGCACTATGAGATCTTAATGTAGTCGGGATCGTAACAGAGGTGGAGCACCACATGGAGGGGTTGACACATGGGATAGATGAGACCACAATTGACCAGATTCTGATGTGATTTCAACAACACACTATCGGAATGCCTAGCCATATTGGTCGGCTACTGCGCAACATAGCTTGTGTAGTGGCTTGTTATCATGAGCACTTTGATTAGCCTATTTATATATTTTAATACAATTTTTTTATATGGGCCATGTGGCCATATGTGTCTCGGGCATAGATTTTGTAAAACCAAACTTTATATATATATATATATATGTCTTTAGTGTTTCGTGTTCCTATTGTGATTTCAATGATGTGATGTGTATTGAAACTTATTTACATTCATTGCAAATGTCCATCTAAAATATGATTAGCAAGTGCATTTGTCAATGTTTTTAGATTTCTATAAATGTGTTCATATTTTATGAAATCAAAATGTGTTTCTATTAGGTGAACCCTTAAAAACATACGCAAGATGGTAGGACTTCTAACCAAATAAACATTAGCAATTTGTAGTACCAGGAACTTTGAGTCAAGTTTGATGACTAAATGGCAGATACCATGTGAAATAGCATTAGGCAATAGCTCAACCACTGCGTTATACTCAATGATGTTGTTGGGAGAGTGACCAATACAAATCCCTTGTAGACTCACTAACTCGCCATTTGGAGCAAAGATAGACCACACTGCAGAGGACAGGTTATGAGTACTCTGACTAGCACCATCAACATAACCAAAATATGGTTCAAGGGATGTCAACATCTGCAAACCAAACATAAAAGGGATCAACAAAATTGTTAGGAAACTCTAAAGAGACACACTGTAAACACACTTAACACACCTAATATGTACACAATGTTATTACGCATGAGATCAAGAATAGTATTTCTTTAGGTACAACCCATTTCTAGGTTGCTCCAATGGAATTCCATTAAAATCATCTAACTCATAGGCTACTTTTGCAAGAACACGCTTGATAATATATGGACCTAACCACATAGGTTGGAACTTTCCTAACCCTAGCTTATCAGATTCTTGGTCATATAAAAGAACAAGGTCTCCTTCCGAGAAGACATGAGGCTTGACACTTTTTTCGTATTGCGCCTTGATATGTATTTTATGAGCTTCATTATCTATAGCAGCATTGTTTCATGCCTCATCTAATCAGGCTAGACGTAAAATATGTTCCTCTTCTATAGAAGTGGTAAGAAGAAGTTATACAACTAGTTTCAGTGATGAAATCTCACATTCGATTGGAAGGATTGTTTCCATACCATAAACCAACTAAAAGGGTGTAAATGAGGTAGTAGTCCTTACTGAGGTTCGATATGCCCACAAGACAACATAAAGAAGAAAAAGCCCCTACCATGCATTGAAGCATAGTTTTGAGAACTTTGTTGATAGCCTCAACCTATCCATTAGCCTGAGGATGGTGGGGAGTGGAACTTTCATGGTAAAGTCCCATATTAGTAGTTATTTCGGTCATCATATGATTCTAAAAATGCTTTCTGTGATCCATAAATATGGCTTGAAGAACACCAAACCATGTGATACCATGATTGAAAAAGAAATATGCAGTTGTTTCACCAGTGTTATTAAATGTAGGCATCGCCTCGTCCCATTTAGTAAAATAATCTACTACAACAATGATAAAACCATGAGAAAGAGAGGGGAAGACAGAGGCTGGAGAAATCTGTGCGACACACACCATCACCATGAGTACTTTGGTTGTAGATGATGCAAAAAGACACATAGGAAAGTATCATTCTAGCCTGTGGGATGATGTTCTCACACAGTTTCTCTACACGCCTTATGGGATCTCTCTGGTCATGCTGGAAAGGAGTTGTGCATCTAAGATGACGGGACTGCCTTTGCAAATCCGCAACCAAAGCTATACGATGACCCTAGATGCAGAAATAATTCACATTTTTTCATATATAGACTCCTCAGTGGTAGATCGAAATCCTTTTTTGATAGATCTGGAGTTATCCTTGTTGATTCATAGTGCCCTGCATAGATCACCCTACGATCTCCCAAATCTAGTTTTCCAAGTTTAAGGTCGACCTATGATTTGGCCAGATCCAGAATTCTCCATTTTGTTTTGAGTGGTTCCACATCGATCTAACTTCTCTCAGGGCGAATGCAATGGGGGGCTTCCCTTGATGGCCCATGTAATGAGGGCCTCTAATCTTTTTTCCAATTTTGATCTGGTTGATGATTTGCATGATTTACATGAATGGGAGACAGATCAGAGAACTAAGAAATCTTTTCAAATTTTTATTAAAACCCCAGATTGGAAATTAGTTCTATTCTAGGTTCAGGCCTCAGAGAGCACCAATCAACTAAAGAAAAATATCTTGCATATTTAGGGTATTCTCATGCCCCTATGAAGCCTGATGTGCGGAGGAAAATCTATGCAGGATGAACTGATATTACAAGAATACAAAATCCTTCCATCATCCACCTTATTAAATATGAGGCTTCAAGGAGGCTCTCCTAGACCAACCTATCAGAAGGGAGCAGGGGGAGTATTTAGATCTAGTCTTCCCAAAGGAACATAATCGAATCAAGGTCCAGTTAATGGAGGACTTTCATTCGAAGACATCCTCAAAGGGAAATCTAGAGCACAATATACCTAGCCCCTATATCAAGAAACAATTGAATCAAATACCAACAATGATTGTAGACCTATCATAAATAAGTTATCTATGCACAACCTATGAATCTCAAGCATTTATATGCAGATTCAACGGGTTTTGGCCAAAACCAGTGGAACTTTTCCACTGGATCTTCACAACTTGGACAATAAATTGCAAGATTCACCTTTGCTCCAGGCATTTTTTCATAGTAAATTTTGTATCATTAGAGGAACATGAATATATATTATGAGAGGGCCTATGGCACTGGGGTTCTGTGGGACTTTTTGTCACCTCATGGTTCCCAGATTTTGATGCCAATACTATGGTGGTATCAAGAATGTCGGTTTGGGTTAGATTGCATAATCTCCCCATACATTTCTAGCACCATAAAGTGCTTGAAGGTATTGGGAACCTCTTAGGGAGATACATAAAGACAAACACACAAAGAGTTGAAGAACGCATCTACACTTTTGCCAGAATTTCTGTGTAGGTAGATCTCAGTAAAAGATTGTCAGATCGTATCCTCTTGACACATAACAAACAATGTTGGACACAATTTTTAGATATTGATAACACGACTTTTCTATGTCGATTTTTCCAACAGACTGAACATCTACAAAACTCATGTCATGATATCAAGAAAGCATCTAGAAGGAAGAAGAAATCAGGGAAGCAACCCAAGGGATGGCAATTCCCACAACAATTGTCTGAAGAAGAAGAGGATGATGAAGAACTAGAGCCCCCTACCACTGAAGAAACCCATAATCCTCAAGATAGCACCGAAAAAGAAGGAATTAATCATGATATTTTAGGAACCCCAATACACACATTGCGTTAGGAGATCATCCTTGAAGCAATGGAGCTAGGGGGGTCTAAACGTCATCATGTATCTGAAAGTTCAAATTCAGATAAGGAAAATCCAAGACTGAAAGAAGGGTCCTAGCTAGAATTTGTCACAACCACTCCATCCCAAGGAGAATGACGAAAGGTAGAAAAGAAGAGATGGAGAAAAGGGTAATTTGATTTCTTCCATTTCGATTTTTTTTTGTCTATGTGAACACTAGTTTCAACTGGCATGATTGAATTTGTTATAAGCATCTACAACATGTAATTTTTTTTTCATTAATAAAATTATGATTTTTCTTGGGGGGAAAACAATGATATAACCATGCCCCCCGACCGAGTGAGGGTTACATGTCATAAAGTCGATACCGCATTTCGCAAAAGGTTTGACAACGATAACTAGATGCAATGGAGTAGGCGAAGCATGGGACTTATGATCATAAATTTTGCATGCATGAAACTTCTGGACAACGAGAATACATTCTCAAAAAATGGTAGGCCAAAAGTAACTAGCACGTAAGATCTTTTGCATGGAAGCATAACCAGACAAATGACCACCACATTCCCTAGAGTGGCATTCATTAAGGACTTTCTCGGCCTTCTCATGCATGACACACCTTCGGAAAATTGTATCAATACTGCATCGATAAAGGGTATTGCTAATGATGATGTAATTCTTGGCTTGGTATAAAATATGTTGCTTCTCAGAGAGAGAGGTATTAGACTAGAAATTCTAGGTCTGGAGATATATCAGAATGTCTCCATACTGCGGGTTAGATGACAAAATCAGAAAAGATGACTAGTCAAGGATAAAATCGTTAGATGTTTATTCAGAGTCCAGGGAATTGATGAGGCTCATCCATATGTAAACTATATGGGTCACAATGCCACTCTCCATCTTATTAAATTGACTTTTCTTGCATTTATTTACATATTTTTTATATTTTGCTTAGTGAGAAGAGTAAAGGTGAGTTACTATGTCATGTGGCATAATGTGTGTTAAATGCAGGAATTGGAGTAGTTTTAGGTTTACTTAAGTGCATGAATTTAGAGTAGGCAAGCAAGAGAGATTTTAGGAGTTGGTCTTCATCCTTAACTCCTCAAATCATTCAAAGATTCCTCCACTCTATCTCATCAGCTCAGTGTCACTGACAACCAAGCAAACCAAGTTCATTGGCAGCCAAGCCAGTGGCAGTCAAGGAAGAGTCATTCTCGAGTTAGAGAGCCAAGAATCCCTATTTTCTAGGGAGATGTTGGTATCTCCAGTTTTATATAAATAAGAGAGTCAAGGGACTCATTAGGATTCATTTTTTTGTTGTATCCAAAATGCCATTTTGACCTGAAACATCTTGACTGTTATTGTTATGATGTACTTGACATTTTTATGATAATGAGAAATTTTGTTTTGATCCAACACTAAGTTGACTCAGAGGGCTGAATCTCTTGGGTCAGGGCCCAACCCTAGCAAAATAATTTCCTCTTTTGTAGTTGTATTCTTATCTTATAATGATAGTTAGCTGCTGAAGTTTATTTATGTTTTTCTGGTTAGCTTAGCAAGTTACTTGAATTATTTCTTCACCTTGTTTCCATTAGTTTAAAGAGGTAGATTAGTATTGCAATTTAGTGGAGGAAATTATACCATAAAATCTTGTGATAGTGGCCCCTATCTCATCTCCCTCATGGGATAATGGTTAGAGGCCCCACTCTCACAGCCCCAAAAACAAAGATTATCTTTTGTTTATTGCATATATTAAGTTTCATTCGTAGCTAGATAATTGTTTATGATTTCTTGGAAGCATCTGCAATGGTTATCTTATTTTCTTAAGGTTTCATTAGCTTAAAAGGAAATCCATTTCATAGATCTAGTCCTTAACAGTGGATAGATCAAATTCCTCAAATTCAACTCATATTTTCCATGTGGACATGTAGTGATTTATAAATGAAAAGAGAAACATGTTTTATTGCAGGGATTGTTGATCTGCAAGAAGGGAATCCTCCAACCAGCTTCACCTAGGTCTTCTCCACCTCCTGTCGAGGCATATCAACCCATAGTCCGAACCTCTATTTTCCAGCCACCGTGAACAAGCTAACTTAGGAAAATCTGACCTCCTTGGGGTGTTGGGCTTGGCCTTGGGTGATGCTCACATGCCCTACACCTTCTAAAACTATCATGAACCCCTCCAACACCTCATCTCACTATTCTTATGCTCCAAAACCTCTCAGTTAAATTCTTGTAGCAGTTCAGGCAATCCTATAGCAAATCAGGGCATCTTGTAGCAGTTTCTTGTAACAAACCTGTAGCAGCCCGTTTTGACCCTGTTTTGATCTAAAATGATAGAATAGCCTAGTATAGGAGTAGGTTAGACCCTTATCTTGGAATCCATGACCAGAAGTGCCAACTAGACCAACCTTCCCAATCCTTTCCCTCCTACAAGATCAAATAGAAATAGCTTTTATATTTCTGAAGTTAGCAATTAAGAATTTTTCTGCAAATGTGAATGAGATAGTTAATGCATGCATGCTTGAGTTCTAAGATGATAGAGTAATTTTATATTTTCAAGCAGTCATGATAGCTATATGATCAATTGTAATATTAGCATAATTTCCTTTCTGCAAGTAATTTGTGTCATTTCGTAGCTAGATGATTTATGGAATTTGATAACATTTACCATTTGGCACCTTTCATTTCCTAAATAGACAAGAATTTACTTTTCCTGCTCTAGAACTAGCTTTGCATTCACTGTCAGTAGTCAGACTCCCTTTAGTACAATAGAGGACTGGTCTAGAACCTTAATGGTCAAGTGCCCTAGTTGAGAAGTGACATGAGTAGAATGATGCATTTGTTGTGTATATAGCACTGTCATCTCCAAGTTTGTATGAAACCTCGAGTTGATAGAGTAAAGTTGGTAGCCTTAGAAAGTGTAGCATTCTTGCTACAATACTGAGGCTCATCACTTTTTGGCGCCGTTTCCGAGGAGGTGTCTAGGTAGATGTAATTTATGCTTTCCTTTCTATTTTACAATTAATTCTAAAAAACACATAAAAAGGAAAAAAATATTTCCATGCCTCCTAGGAGTAGAGAAAATTTAGGGAAATTATTTCCAAATATCCCCACACCATCAAACAGTCAACCTTCCCTCTTCGTCGGTGACTTTTAGCTTCCCTCTCTAACTGCAGGGGAGTTAGAGGACCCATTAGGTGAACAACCAAAGATATTTGAAGAGCCTATTAGGGGATAATAAGAAGAAACCATTCCACACACTTATATCATGGTTGAAAACATAAATGAGGGTATTTTTCCCATTAAAGAGACTAATGGAGATGCTAGGATGAAAAACATAAGCCCCTCTACCCTTCCTCACTTCCATGGCTTAAGCTCAAAGGACCCTCATACCTTTTTGTTTGAGTTTGCTGTCTTCTGCAGAACTTATGATTATACCTCTAATGACTAGAAGTTGAAGGTGTTCCCATCCACCCTTAAGGATGGAGCCTTCTGTTGGGTCATGGGTTTACCTAGGGACAACATCACTACCTAGGCTCAAATGCAACAAGCTTTCAACAACAAGTATGGGGACTATTGTAGGTCCATAGACACAAAAGAGGAAATCTTTAGAATGACCTTGGGACATGATGAATCCTTGGAAGATTATGAGGAAAGGTCCCAACTCAGTTACAAAAGGGCCAGATGCACCCTTGATCCTGAATCACTCAAGTTAGTCCTTCTTAGAGGAATCAGGGAGGACATTCTGGAAACCCTAAACATGTTGTCTAGAGGGGAAATTTATGATCTATCTTATAATAATATCAAGACAGTTTTAAAAAACCATTCTAGGGATACCAAAAACAAGGGTAGGGCTAGTCAAGCTTTGGCCAGTTCCTCTTCCTCCAACACATCTATCAAGAGTGAAATTGGAAATATGCTGGAAGACTTTAAAAGTGAAATGTTGCACACCCTTGCTCTGCCAATGGACACCAATCAGATCAAGAGGAAGCAGAGAGAGACTTATCTATATTTTGTGACCCTAGATGCACTAGAAGGCACCACATAAATGAATGTCCATTAAATGTTATAGAGGTCTTCTCAATCTCTGAGGAAAGCCATTCCACAGATAAATTCCCTTCTCTACCTGGATTGAAGGTTTTATACCAAGTTGCTGAATGTGGGGCTGAAAAACTATGTTATATCAGTCAAAGGAGGCCTTAAGGACCTCGACCATACAAGTAGGGCATGCAAGGGGCATCCTATTCCTATTACAATCCCAATCAGATGCATCCCTTCCTTCTTGGTGTTCTCTTGCTCGTCCTTCATGGTTCGCACCTTCTCCTTGGTCTTATGCACCTCAATACCCTTCCCAACTTGCCAATCAGTCATTTCAGCCATATGCTCCCCCACATCCTCAGTGGAATACCCCATCACAAGGTGGGGGGCCTCCATTCAACAAACCTCTAGCATTACTACCTCCACCTCAATCTCAACCACGCCTCCTTCATTCTGCTCCACCTAAGCAACCTCAAATGCCTACTCAACCAAATTCGAACCCAAACAACAAACATGCACAACAGGTCTATAGTGGAGAGAGATCATACCTTGTTTATCTATGGAAATTCAAGAAACGAACCTCAGGTCTAGAAGAGTACTTCTAGATAAACAACCTCTGTCTCCACCTGAGGAGCTTGAAGAGGAAAAGGAAGAGAGTGTTAATAACGCCAATCCACCTCCTTTTCCTGAAGATTGTTCCATCCTAGTTAGCACACCCCAGAAGAGACTGAAATCCCACTCCTCCAAGCCATCAAGGATGTCCCCATCTACAACAAGCTAATCAAGGAGAAATGCTTCAAACATCATGGGATTAGAAAGAAAGACACCCCTACCATTAGAGTCATTGGACAATTGTTTAACTTAATTATGGGGAGAGTGATTTTCCCAAAGTATCTAGACCCTGGAAGTCCTATGGTAGATGTGCACATTGATGGCATCATTGTCCCCCATAGCTTGATTGATCTTGGGGCTGCCATCAATGAGATGACTAAGGAGACTATGATCAAATTGAATCTCCAAGGATCCTTAAGAAAGACCACAATAATATTGCAACTTGCAGACAGATCCATAATAGATACCAAGGGAGTTGTTGAGGATGTGATGGTCTCTATCGATTCCTTGGAGTACCCTGATGACTTCTTAGTTCTCCAGCTTGTTGTAGTGGCTACAATCACCCTCCAAAATTTTCCTTAGCTTTGTCTTGGAGCCTTCCTACCAACCTTTCACAACACCTTGTCTTGGTTCGTCAAGTACATAAGCTTCAGTGTTTTTCTTGCATAAAGACAGCCTATTGATCATAGCTTGATGCATTCCCTTCACAGGCTGATCACCCAAACTTGGTCCAGCTGTAAGCTAAGCAAATCCCCCAAGAAATTGCACAATTCTGGAAGGCAACCAGCCTTATCCAGAAATTGCACAATTCTGTCTGGCAGCTTGCTAGGCTCCAGAATTGCACAATACCACCAGTCAGGCTCCACCCAGAAAACTGCACAATCCTTCCCAGCAGGCCTACTCAGCCCAAGAATTATGCAATCCTAAGCAGTAGTCAGCTGCTTTGCCCAGAAATTGCGCAAATCTCCTAGGTAGCCAACCTAGCTCCCATCCAGAAATGCGCATTTCCTCCCAGCAGTTGAGCAACCTCATGCATGAGCAGTGGGGTTGACCAGTTCCACCCAAGACCAAGGAAACTTGACTTGCATGCATGACTTGCTTTTTCCTAGAATAGAAAAAGGCAACATGCAAAAGCATCCCATGATTCAGGGAGATATTTTTAGCAGCCGTAGGTTACATGAAAAATCATTTTAAAACCTTTCCTCCAAGTGTCGTTTTTTCCTAGATTTGTGGCATTTGTGTCTTGAGGCCGAACTTATTTATTCGACGCATCAAAGCTCATTATTTCACATATTAGAGCTCTGACATCCCACATCACATCCAGGACTCTTCAACACATCCAGCTCAACTATTCACGGGTAAGTTGTCTCAACTTGTCTTTTTGAGTATTTCTACCAGTTTTTGTGTTTTCGCTTGTGTGAGTGTTGTTTGCTTGATTGCTTTGAACACGTGCTGTCATTTACATGCATACTATATTGTACTAGCACCATTTCAGTTTTCATTGCTATCTCAGTATTGTCACATTCATGAAAATGTTTTGCATGAATGGTCACTAATTCGGAAACCCGCTTCACCCACATGCATGTTGATCTATTTACTGAGTCTTTCATTCAATGTTTGCATGCACGATCAATCACTTCTACTTTCACTTAGTGTCACCATGCATTCACTTTTAGATTTTCTTTCAGTTTCTCGTCAATGGGTCTAGGTAGCTTTGGCATAGACTCTGCCTCCCCAAACATCATTGCGCAATCTAGAGAAGGAAGGCTCTGTCTTCCTCTCCAGAAATGCACATTTCTTCCCAACAACTTTCCTGCAGGACTGTTTTGTGCATTTCTGAGGGACAGTGACTACTGGCCAGAAAATTGCGTAATGCAGTCCCTAAGCTTACATTGCCAGCTGGAATTGCACATTGTGTAATCCCAGCAGTTACAGTTAACTCGGATTGCGCATTGCACAAATCCAACAGCTAGTCTTGCCTCCCAGACAGCCTAGACTGCCTTTTGCATAGTTCGGTAGCTAGTCACCCATCCTCCTAGAAGAAATTGTGCAATCTTTGCCTATCATTCCCAAGTATGTGTTAATTCATTCCCCAAATTTTCTTTGGTTTTCACTGATAGATTTCTTTCCATGCATGTTTCTTTGTATCCACATATTTCGGGTGTTCATCCACCTCTTAATAGTACAGGATCAATGGCCTCCAAGAGAGCAGGATCAAAGCACACTGACGAAAGTGCAACTAGAGTAGTAGTTGATCAGGTTTCCACATGTCTACTGATCTATGAATATACTAAGTTGTTTCTAGACAAGGACATCAAGCTGAAATGGAAAGAGGTCAATGAAGCATTTGCAGGCACTTTTGTGGAAGACCTCAAGGACCATCAGGTGTATGTGAACATTCACAAGTCTGGTTTGTATCAGATTACATGCAGATACCCCATGTTCCCATGTGAAAACATGATACACTAGATCATCTCGTACACTGATCCCGAGATGATGAATCTAAGCAGTGTCAGCGGGACGACGCTTGTCACCTTCTGGGCATAGGATTACAATGAGATGTATCAGATGTAAAAGCCTGTGACTATCACGAAGACTCCTTTTAGTTTACCTAGTATCAGTGCTAACTCTAGAGACATTATGAAGAATTGGGTAAAGGAGCCAGCTAAATTCACAATGACACCAAACCAGATCTATAAGATGAAGATATTACGGAAGTCATGTCAATACTTGGTCATATTTGCATGTCAACTATGTGTCCAAGAAAGCATGGAAACCTTCCCACAGAGTTGGGTGATTGCGCTGGGCCAACTGGCCAGAGAGGGTAAGCCATGCAACTGGTCTGGCATGTTGGCTCATTAGCCGAAGGAACATGTAACAAAGGCTCGACAATCACCCGGAGGTATGCAAGCAGAGATCTACATGTCTGCCTACATCTTAGATGCCAACTGTGCTCGATAAGAGTTCCTAGGCTTGGAGTGGGTATGGTCACCAACAGAGACTGCTATGAACACATATTGTAAGTTGTTGTCTGAATGCAGCTTTAGAGGAGTAATCACATAAATGTCCGATCATTTTATAACCCCAGTCTACAAGATGATATTCGAATAGGATCCACCCTGGATGTCGAAGGAAGAAATGGAGGCACTAATAGACATTGCTAATTGGTATTCCTCACCATCTGGCACCTTCATACAATTTTTTAGCGCAGAGAAACCTCCACATATTCTACCAAATTTTTCCTTGGACATACTCGTCATGAAGGAAGTAGCATATCACATCTCGGTAGGATTGACAGCTAGACTACACCAGAAGAAGAAGGCACCTTGGCCTGCTCTTCCGTTGCAGATTGGGTTATACGAGATTCGATTTTTCAAGCAAGCGGATGTTGAGGCAAAACTGATGAAGAAGTATCCATTCGACCTCTGAAGTTACAATCTGTATGACCCACATTGTATTGTGAAGGATCACTGCACGAGAGTATAGTTCAACTGGATCCACAGGGCATGTCATTGGGCAGAGGAGGACCCATGGAGATACTATTACAACTCCTCTAGACTCAATGAATCGGTCAGCTTTGTTGTGGAGTGGTTAGCGAAGCAACGTGAAGCAACATCCCAAAGAGCACCAGCACCAGTAGTAGTAGCAGCAGAGGCAATCATACCAGTGTGCAACAAGGGCAAGAGGAAGAGAAAAGCTGCAAGTTCCAAGCAAATCCATTGGTAGAGAAAGAAGCTATGGCTATAGAGGTGAAGAGGCAAAAACACGACAAGAGAATCACGCAAAGGTAGAGGGAGAAGAGAAGAATGGAGGAAGCAGAGAAGGAGTTGCATGAGCTGAAGGAGCAACTCCAAAAGGAACAAGAGCTGTGCAAGCAGGAGAGGGAAGCACAACAACAATAGGTATAGTAGGGGGTGCAACATGTGCAAACAGATGAAACAACATTTGTACTAGTAGTGGATTCATCAGAACAGCTGGCATCAGGCAGACAAGGTGAGCCATCACAGGAGTGGGACTTCGCTCGTGAGATAGAGCAAGCACTTCAACAATTGGATACAGATATGGAGCAATGGGAATTGGAACAGGAAATTGACCTTATGCCTCATCACCAAGAGGTCGACTTACCTACTTCACCGCATCCAGATGATGAGAAAGTCTAAAGAAACTAAGGAGGCACTAAGATCCTTGGAGATCAGCTGGAAGGAGAGATGAACAACATCTCATTCGATGAGTCTCAACATAGAGCTGTGTAGTCTCATAGAGTGTCGACTACGGGTGATCCTACATCTCCTGCGCAAGTTGAGAAATGAGTGATCGTGTCTGATATGCACAAACATTCAACAACCTTGGCCTATGCAACTAGAGTGTATGCCAAAGCCACTAGCTCAAGTGTTCTCTTTCTGATAGCTGAGAATGAGTGAATGGCTGAGGAACTACAGACAACCAAGCAAGGAGGAGAGTTGGTGACAACGTCTGCTTGAGATGAACTAAAGAAGGAAATACTAGATGAAGTATTGTCCCTTAACACAATTATGCGAATGTTGTACTCCAAGTTTGGCACCGTGCATAAGGCAGTCGTCCATCTCAATAGATGTCAACAGTGATGTGCTAGAAGAGCACGTATCTTGACGAACTTGCATGTTGTTGTTCATTACATGCAAACATGAATGATGTGATACAAGGGAGCCCCGCTTCACTTGCCTAAGATGATGAAGGCCAGTGTGGTCAAGCTGAAGGCACGTATCTGGAGTCAAATACAGAACTTTGAAGAGCTCCTGCATCTCATCACTAGTATACAGGCTTCCCATGCACGTGTGTTCAAGAGTATGGATTTTGTGGTGCGCGCACATGCGATCCCATCTATTGGAACTCTCACCCAGGTGAAGACAAAGGCACAGGTCCGACTAGAGTTTGACTCATACTTCGATGAGTTGATGTGCATTGCCACCAGCCCAGACTTGCCCATCGGTGTAGACATCATGCACAGGTATGTTGTTGGTCCAGCCGCATTGAAGAAAATGATGCACATGCTTACAAACGGGTTGGACAAAGGAGCCCGAGCAGTGTACCCGGCTGCTATGGAGGTAAGAGGCAAGTTCTAGAAAGATGTCACCTTAGAGCACATAGACACCATCACGGACTACCGATCTTGGCATCAATATGTTACTACGAATCAGCGCGAGGGTGTTGAGGAGTTGGACTTCCATGGTTTTCTAAGTCATAATGATGTCTAGCATGGTTTTCTCAAGCCATTTCTCTCACATGGGTACATGTGCATTGTAATGTAATGTCATGTCAAGTGTAAGTCAAACGCTGATAGTTGGATGTAACATTCGCAGAGTAGATGAAGAGTCATGAGGGTAGATGAACTGTCACAAAGGGGAATGTCAAGGGTCACCCCACCCTTTTCTATAAATAGTCCCTCATAACTCATTGTATAGGCTTTTGGTCAACCAAGCTTCTGGTAAGACTATCTTGGAGAGAGCTTGGACATTATTGTAATGAGCCTTGGCTTCTCCACTGCGCAGAGCTAGTACATCTCTTTGGAGGAGAAGGTGGTTTTAGTTGTAATGTTATGCTATTGGAACTAGTGGTTGGACATGGATGTATTGTATGACTGGAAATTACACTTATTAATATAACAAGACCCAGCACGTTTCATGCATATGTTGTATTGTATTGTATGCTATCTGGTTTACTCTAAATGATATATGTATTGGTTTTCTTAAGCATGCATGTATAGCTATCTGTGTATGTATGTATGAATCTTTCTGAAATGTGCTATTGGTTTAACCATCACTTTGGATTGCTTGCTAACTTTCCTTCCATGTTGTGATGTATCCTTGTTTGTGTGTTCCCTTCTTAACTGCGCACTATCACAAGTTTCCAAGGGGCACACTCATCTCAACCCCCATGTGTTAGAACCTCTCATACACCTTCCTTGGATTGTTGCAACTGTCACACCCTTGCTACCAGCATAGTTATCTTACTTGCCTCTGTACGAAATTGTGGTGAAGACATTACCATACGACCCACTGCTGGGACTCCTACACCAAACGGTATGAGGTCTAATTGGGACTTCTTATCGGGGATATCCCTTGACATGTTGGCGGGTCCAGCA
Organism: Pinus taeda; assembly: GCA_000404065.3. Classification (NCBI taxonomy): domain Eukaryota; kingdom Viridiplantae; phylum Streptophyta; class Pinopsida; order Pinales; family Pinaceae; genus Pinus; species Pinus taeda. Next base: position 82,753 of record APFE031232147.1, on the reverse strand, counting down.
CCATCAACACAGCCCAAGAAAAAATTCAATGTTTATCATCTCATCCTTGGAAGGACATAGCTAGCCACTATTGATGCTTACATAAATTGCAAAGCTGGGAACATGACCATTAAGAATGGGCGTCCAAACAGTTGCTCTTGTATTGTCCTGCTCAACCATCCCTATAGCATGACTTACCCTTATGGTTGGAAGAGGAGGAGGAAGATCAAGTATACCATAGCACATCCTACCCAATCTATACCCTAGATGCTATTATAGGAGGGGGGCAACCTGATGAATATGACCTCATTGATCAAATCCTCCAGAACCATCCCCCTAGAACCATGCCTCTTGATGAGCTGGTGAAGAAATATGAAGATAACCCTTGGAATGATTTTTTCCTAGTTGAATCAAGTCCTTATCATGTCAAAATGGTAGAATTTTGTCCATCTAAAACATTGAAAATCGATCCCTCTCTCAGCCCATCAGGAAGAGAAGCTTTGCAACATGTTGAGAGAGAACTTGGATGCTTTGCCTAGAGCTATAAGGAAATGAAGGGAGAACATCCTTTGGTGTGTACTCACCACATCTACATTAAGGAAGGATGAAAACCAGTGTGCCAACCTCAGAGGAGAAATAACCCATCCCTCAAAGGCATAGTCAAAGAAGAATTGCAGAAGTTGTTGGACGCAGGGTTCATTTACCCCATCTCAGATAGTGAGTGGGTGTCCCCTCTAGTTTTGGTCCTAAAGAAGAATGGAAAGTGGAGGATCCGTGTGGATTACAAAGAGCTAAACAAAGCAACTAAGAACAACTATTTTCCTCTACCTTTCATTGAACAAGTCTTGGATGGTCTTGCAGGGAAGAAGTTCTTCTCTTTCTTGGATGGATTCAGTTGTCATAATTAGATCCAAATCAGCCTAGAGGACCAAGATAAAACCACCTTCACTTGTCCTTGGGGTACCTTTGCTTATAAGGTCCTTCCTATTGGATTATGTAATTCCCCTGCCACTTTTCAAAAGGAAGTTATGAGCATCTTTGTTGAGCTAGTCCATGACTCTGTAGAAATCTACATGGATTATTTCACTCCCTATGGGTGTGACTTCCTGGAGGCTCTCTCTAACTTGGGGCAAGTATTAAATAAGTGCATTTAAATGAACTTATCACTTAGTCCCAAGAAGTGTGAATTCTTGATTAATGCAGGGATTGTTTTGGGTCACTCAAATATCCCAAGAAGGACTACAAGTTGACCCAAATAAAATTGCCATCATAAAAAGGGTCCCTACTCCTCAAAAGCAGAGGGATGTCTAGAGTTTCTTGGGCTTAGCTAGATATTATAGGATATTTATCAAAGACTTCAGAAAAGTAGTTTCACCATTTTTGGATTGTTGGCCAAGGACTCTGAACTTTTCTAGTCAGAAAGTTGCCAAGATTCCCTAGAAATCTTGAAGGACAAGTTGACTACTGCACCCATACTCAGAGTCCCAAATTGGGCTCTTCCTTTCCACATCTGTGTTGATGCATACGGCAAATATATAGGAGAAAATCTAGGCCAGATAGATGCCAATTTTCTTTATTCCATTTAATTCATTAGAAAAAATTTGTCCAAGGCCGAATTGAACTACATTGTGGCTAAAAGGAACTCCTAACTATTGTCCACTCCTTGAACAAATTCAGACACTACATCACTGGTTACCAAACCTTTGTGCATACTGACCATGCTGCTATCAAATACTTAATGAACAATCCTGATGTGAATGCTAGAATTATTAGATGGTTGTTTTTGTTACAATAGTTTGATTTAACTATCATTGATAATCCAGGTAGAGAAAATGTAGTTGCAGATTTTTTGTCTAGACTTGCTTTGCCTACTGGTGAGGATGGAATGGTTAATGATCAGCTGTCATATGAGCATTTATTTTCTATTTCAATTCTCTCTCCATGGGTTTTTGACATAGCCAACTACCTAGTTGCTACAAAGTTCCCTCCAAATATGTGATCCGGGGAGAAGAGTAGAATTGTAAGGAAGAGTGCCCCATTCACTTGGATTAGGGGAAATATCTTCAAGCTGTGCCCATATCAAATTTTGAGGAGGTGTTTCGGGGAGGAGGAAGTCTTTGAAATTCTTTTAGCATGTCATGATGGGCCTTGTGGAGGTCATTTTGCAGCCAAGAGGACAACTTTCAAGGTACTGCAAGCTGGCTACTACTGGCCCACTCTCCACCAAGATGCAAGAAGATACACCTGTCGATGTGATCAATGGATGGGAAAACCTACTCCCAAGGATGAAATGCCCTTGCAACCTTAGGTTACTTTAGATCCATTTGACAAGTGGGGCATGGAGTTAACTGGGCCCATTGATCCACCATAAGGGTAGATTAAGTACATAATTGTATGCACTAATTATTTAAAAAAGTGGGCTAATACCAAGGCTATCATGGTAGAAACAGAGAAGAAAGTGGTTAAGTTCTAAAGGGATAATGTCTTCTACAAGTTTGGGTACTCTAGAGAACTAGTCACCGATTAGGGAGCTCAATTCACATCACATCAAATTTGTTGAGGCATCATGGGATAAAAAATAGGAAGTCAACTACTTATCATCCTCAGGCCAATGGACAAGTAGAGGTCACCAACAGAGCATTGGAAGGCATCCTCATCAAGGTTGTGAGCAACAATAGAAAAGATTGGGTTGATAGACTAGTGGAGGCCACTTGGGCCTATAATACAACCTGGAAGACAACCACTGGTTTCACCCCTTATGACTTGGTCTATGCAAATAAGGATTTTCTCTCCATTGACTTTGAGTACAACACCTTGAGAATGGCAACACATTTGGATTTGGATGTTACAAAGGCACATCAGGAGAGGCTTCTTCAGCTGAATGGTTTGGATGAATTCAGAATGCAAGCCCACCTACACACTGAAGTTATCCAAGTACAAAGGAAGGTTTGGCATGACAAGAACATCAAGGACAATGTTTTTCAAGAAGGGGATTGGGCTCTTCTATATGAATCCAGGTTCAAGGACTTCAAATGAAAATTGATGACAATGTGGTTAGGCCCATACCTAATAGAGAAGTGCCATGACAATGGGGATGTTCAAATCAGGACCATTGATGAGGAAGGTATTCCCTTGCTTGTTAATGGATACAAATTGAAAGCTTACAAAATACCTATGTCCAGGGAGGAGTTCATTAACACCATTAGTAAGGAGGTAAATGTGATTGGAAGTGTCCTAGCTTCCAAGTCACACAATTCTTGAAAACTGTTTTTTACTTGTGAACAAGAAAAGCAATAAGAGGCCTGGATGAAAACCTCTATGAGGCATTTGAGGCCAACTCTTGGGTAGAAAACCTCCTTGAGGCAGCCCAGGAGTGAAAAAAGAAAAATAAAAAGATCCCTAGGTGAAAACCTCCCTTGAGGCACCCAGGGCAGGCAAGCAAGTTGAAAACCTCTCTTGAGGCAGCCTGTGTGTCTTTCAGAGAAAAATAGAAAAGAAGAAAAAAAAATAGTACCATGGTAGGGAACTCAAACCTGTCCACTAATAAATTCTGTGATTTTGCAGGTTTTGAAGGTAGTGAATGATGAAGAACTACAGGGACAACATGCCAAGTTTCATTCCATTTCTCCCTCAAGCAACTCCATATCATCCATCCCAACCATGTCCCTACCACTCATATCCATTTTTAGGCATAAAAAATCATTTTGTTTTTCATTTTATGGCTTGCTACAGATGTCCTGTAGCTGTTATAGGAAGATCCTGTAGCACTACAGGATGTCCTAAAATGCTACAGGAAAGGGGACCCGATAATAAAATCATCATGCATTCCTATTCTAGGTTGATTAAGGACCTCACACTTCATCAAACCACTCACCCATCATCCATGCATCCTTGGTCCAAATCACCATACCCATACCTAGCTCTCTCTCATTCAAGAAAAAACACAAGAAAATGTCCAAAATATAATGAATAAATCATATGACATGTCCTCACTTACTTCAGCCATTCGCTACTCCATCAAAGTTCTTCCATCATCCTCAAACCCCTACACCAATACCCAACATCCCTATGAGAAAAAAATCATTATAAAAGGAATAAAAGAGGAAGCTACAGGATCTCCTGTAGCAACCTGTTCCATTACTACAACTAGCCCGAGACTTCATTTTTCTTCCCAAACAGAGCAAGGAGGGGTACCATGATCTATGAAAACCTTGTTTCTCTTAGCCGGGCTCCATAGTAGCAACAACAACAACAAAGAGATACCAAGCACCTACACACATGAACAAACAAGCAGTCAGTTATACAAGCAAGAACAAATACACAGGAACAATGCAAATGAGCACTTCCCTGAGCAACAACACAAAAGGAAAACATTCCAATGTGCATCGATTAGCAAAAGGTAGGCACAAGTATGGAAACTTACCCATCTCTTCCATAAGTACAATATAATGGAAAATGTATAAATGTCGAAGAAAGGTCTTTTTATAAGCTGGAGGTGGCCAGTTAACTTGGCCACCCTCAACTCATGATAAAATAGTGAAATCCTAGTCAGCATGCCACGTCAGAGTGTCACATCAATGGAAGTTAGTTGAAAAGGTGGTCGAATCAGTTAAGGAGGGGTGGGTGATGATTACGAGGAGCTAGTGAATTATCACCAACGGTGGTCCAACGGTCCTAATTAGGAAATATCATACCACTGCCAACCAACACAACGCTTCGAGCCTCAAGCATAAATGGCATAAAACCTCAAACTTTCGTGCACGTTTTTTATCATTTCGAGATCAAGGAGATAGGGACCAGATCAAGAAGCCATCGAAAAGTAGAACCCTTCTCTCGCCATCCTACAGGACACAGCTATAGGAAACTCAGAAGCCTATAGGAAGAACTGGAATTCCAGAGGAATTCTGCAAGGAGGTGCCTAGGGTCAACTTGGTCATCAATTGGCATAATCCTAATCATTACAGTGAGAAGTAAGTGGACCATCTCTCTTCTATCCATGCTTTGATAATTGATAAACTTTGTACTCTTTTAGTAATTACCGTCATCTTGGGAATTGGACAGAGTTTGGGGCTATATAAGAAAAATTTTGTGGCTATAAGGAATTGTATGAATTACAATCATCCACTAAAAAGGTTAAGCTCTCAGCCACCCTAAAATCCATATTGAATCTTTCCTGCAAAACCTCCTGCACTTAGCTAAAACAAAGAAGAAAATGGGAGGGGGATTCAATAAAAGAGAACCCACATATACATAAATAATTCACCTTCATCCCCCTGTGGTAGATATCTTCAGGAGGAATCACTGGTTAGGCTTCTTTGAGTTACTCAAGGGATACAATGATGATATAACCTATGATTTTTCCATGATACTAAACCCTCAAGCAAGAACAAGTGCTACCACTATGGTGAGAGGGTTTTCCATTACCATCAACCCTGATGTGATCAACAAAGTGGCAACACTTCCTCTAGGGGTTCAATGGAGAAAGGAGGACAAGGCCAACAACACCTTTGCTAAGAAAAATTTCTTCCTAAATGATGAAAAGCCAATTGAAGACAAAAATGGGGTCAGAAGGGAGAGCCTTCCCTATCCCTGGGATGAGGTGGGATACCACATCCTTAAGTACATTTCTTGTGAAGGGAGACTAAGTGTAGTCTATGGCTACCAATTTAGACTCCTCAATGAGTTGAGATTCAGAGTCAAAGAACCCATAAACTAAAGGCTCAGTGTGCCTTATTTTCTTTTACAGTCCATTATAGACATGAGTGAGAAGGTGAAAGAGGGGAAACACCAACAGTTACCATACCATCGTCTCATCAAGCTAATAATGGAAGATGCATTAAGCCAATTGAGAATTCTTGTTCTCTAGTCCACATTTAGGGACATGGACAGAGAATCCTTCCTTGAAACCCTAGACCTTGAACATGGTGGGACCCCAACCTCTAGTGCTAAAGAGGAAGAAGAGGAAGAGGAAGTAGAAGAGGGAGAAGAAGAAGCAGAGGAAGATAAAACAAAGGTAGAAGAAAAAGAAGAGGAGGAAGAAGAAAAGAAAGAAGGAGACGAGAAGAAGAAGGCATAGACCAACCCTAAGAAAAATATTGCACTTGAAGGAGAGGAGATATCCCCAATATTGTCTCTTGAACCCACTGAAAAGGAGGCAGTTGTTGCCTTGGCTGCCTTGAGCACACCCATCAAGTCCAAGAGGAAAAGGCAGAGGTAAACTCCCATTTATTTCAAAACAAGAAGAAGCACTAGGATTAACTAGGGGAACCAACAAAAATCCCCATCATAATTTAAGAATCACCAAGCGAGCAAGAGGAGCTAGAGTCCATGGGAATGAATGTTGAGAAAGTCACATCTCCAGAAGTGACCCCAAAGGATACCATTACCTATGTTAGCAAGCTTGTCCCTAGGTAAACATCATCTAAGCAAACCAAGGGACTTGTAACACTCCAATGGAAAGGAAAAGGCCTGCTATAGGATCCCAAAATAGTGCTACAAGAAACACTAGCAATGTTACAGGAAAGACAAAAAGATCCATAGGAAGAGTAGCAGGGGAAAAAATAAGAAAAGGAAGAAACACCACAGTTATAGGAGGGGGCAACTTCGCCAAAGACATTTGAGGGAGATTTTCCATAGTTGCAAGAGCCTAGCCCACAACCAAATCTAAGCTCCTACTAGAAATGTATTGAGGAAGGCAGAGTGATACCACAGAAATTTGCAATCCCTCTCTTCTTTGAGGGGCACATCGATGGATGCAAATTGCTAAGTCAAGGAAAGTAGAAAATGTGGACCATATGGAAGAAAAACTCCTAGAGATGGGCAGTGAGTTGAGTGAATTGGGAGATAAAGAGTACACCATGAGAACACAGTTGCAGGTAGAAAACACATGGTTGAGGAAGAAGTTGCAAGAAAAGGAGAGCCAATTGGCCACCATGGCAAGCCTCTCCCTAGAGGCACTTCAATGCAGGCTTCCATCCAAATCATATGCACTATACCTTTAAGATCAATGGATGCAGTCTCAAATTAAGACATTGGCACAATAAGGGACCATGCCATTCCAATATTTTAGGCAATTCATCGAGCTATGTGACAAGAGCACCCTTGACGACAAGGCCAAATTATCTTAATTCTACCTACACAACCTTACCATGATAGACTTGAATGTGTGGGACCCCAATGCGAAGTTGGGGGACTTGCAGCTGATGGCCATTGCATCATGGATAAGTCATGAGGAGGCCAGAGCTTAGGAGGTGAAGAGAATAGTAGAAAAAGAGGAAAGTGAGCCCCTCTACATCAGAGAAGAACAAATAAATTCCATGGCTGTTATTAGTAATCATAAAATCATTTCCAATGATGCTCAACTTGCACCAAGATACCTGGCTACCCAAAAATAGGTCATCTCCCATTTTGAGAACACTTTAAGATTGTTGGGGACTGAGAGCCAAAAAGCATACCAAAGGAGATGGATTAACCTACCACACAATCTCTAGATTAGGGAGTGCCACTCTCTTAAGAGATTGAGAAATGCATTGGAAAGGACCCCCCTGTATAAGAAGGTCATGCAAAGACTAAATATCAATTGGATTGGGCTAAAGTTAAATCCACCTTTTCTGTTGGGTTTGTTGGAAGGTAGGAAGGAAGAAGAGGAAATGAAGCAGTGGAAAGAGATAGAGAAAAATGCAGGGTTCTATCCTCGGGAAGGGACACCATCCATAGAAGCTTGGGATGTCAGAGAGGCCACTAGGGCTATGAAAGATATGAATATAAATTACTAGGTTGCTTAGAGGATGAGAAACAGTTTTAGTAGGTGGGTGATGATGAGGTTCATCAATAGGTAAACTATATGGGTCACAATGCCACTCTCCAGCTTATTAAATTGACTTTTCTCACATTTATTTACATATTTTGTTATATTTTGCTTAGTGAGAAGAGTAAAGGTGAGTTACTATGTCATGTGGCCAAATGTGTGTTAAATGCAGGAATTGGAGCAGTTTTGGGTTGAATTAAGTGTAGGAATTCAGAGTAGGTAAGCAAGAGAGATTTTAGGAGTTGGTCTACCTCCTTAACTCCTCAAATCATTAGAAGATTCCTCCACTCTATCTCATCAGATCGGTGTCACTGACAGCCAAGCAAAGTGAGTTCATTGGAAGCCAAGCCAGTGATAGTCAAGGAAGAGTTATTCTCGAGTTAGGGAGCCAAGTATCCCTATTTTATAGGGAGTTGTTGGTAGCTCCAGCTTTGTATAAATAAGAGAGCCAAACGACTCATTAGGATTCAATTTTTTGTTGCATCTAAGAGACCATTTTGAGCTAAAACATTTTGACTGTTATTGTTATGATGCACTTGACATTTTTATGATAATGAAAATTTTTGTCTTGATCCAGCACTGAGTTGACTCAGAGGGTTGAAGTTCTTGGGTTAGGGCCCAAACCTAGTAGTAGCTGTTCCTCTTTTGTAACTGCATTTTTAGCTTATAATGATAGTTAGCTGCTGAAGTTTATTTATGTTTTTTTGTTTATCTTAGCAAGTTACTTGAATTATTTCTTAACCTTGTTTCCATTAGTTTAAAGAGGTAAATTAGTATTGTAGTTTAGTGGAGGAAATTATATCATAAAATCTTGTGACAATGATCCCTATCTCATCTCCCTCATGGGATCATGATTAGAGGACCCCATTCTCACTATCCCAAAAATAAAGTTTATCTTTTGTTTATTGCATATATTAAGTTTCATTCTTAGCTAGATAACTGTTTATGATTTCTTGGAAGCATCTATAGTTGTTATCTCATTTTATTAAGGTTTGTGTAGCTTAAAAGGAAATCCATTTCATAGATATAGTCCTTAATAGTAGATAGATTACCTTCCTCAAATTCAACTCATCTTTTCCATGTGGACATGTAGTGATTTATGAATGAAAAGAGAAACATGTTTTATTGTAGGGATTTTTTATTTTCAAGAAGTGACTCCTTCAACCAGCTTCACCTAGATCTTCTCCATCTTCCGTCGAGGCATATCAGCCCATAGTCCGAACCTCTTTTTTCCAACCACCACGAGCAAGATACCTTAGGAAAATCCAACCTCCTTGGGGTGCTGGGCTTGGCCTTGGAAATTTTCACCTTCCCTACACCTTCTGCAACTGTCATGCACCCTTCCAAAACCTCATCTCACTATTCTTGCCCTCCAAAACCTCTCAACTAACTTCCTATAGCAATATAGGACATCTTGTAACTATAGCAGTTTCCTGTAGTAAACCTGTAGTAGCCTGTTTTGACCTTGTTTGGACCGAAAATGATAGAATAGCCTAGTATAGGGGTAGGTTAGCCCGTTAGCTTGGAATCCATGACCAGAAGTGCCAACTAGACTAGCCTTCCCATTCCTTTCTCTCCTGCAAGATCATATAGCATTAGCTTTTATATTTATGAAGTTAGCAATTAAGACTTTTTCTGCAAATGTGAATGAGATAGTTAAAGCATGAATGCTTGACTTCTGAGATGATAGAGTAACTTTCTATTTTCAATCAGTCCTGATAGCTAGATGATCCATTGAAAGATTAGCATGGTTTCCTTTCTGCGAGTAATTTGTGTCATTTCATAACTAGATGATTTATGGAATTTCATAGAATTTACCATTTGGCAGCTTTCATTTCCTAAATAGACAAGCATTTACTTTTCCTACACTAGAACTAGCTTTACATTCACTGCCAATAGTCAGACTCCCTTAGTTTAATAGAGGATTGGTCTGGAATCCTAATGGTCAAGTTCCCATTTGAGAAGTGACATGAGTATAATGATGCATATGTTGTGTATATAGCACTGTCAACTCCAAGTTTGTACGAAACCTTGGGTTGATAAAGTAAAGTTGGTAGCCCTAGGAGTTGCAACATTCTTGCTGCAATACTGAGGCTCATCAGGAAGGAAGGTCGCACATAAGCTCAATAAAAACCAAGGATTTATTTTACTTGGATTTGATGAATTCCAGGTCAAATTTGCAAGATGACGATCCATTTAGAGTATTTTCCCTTGAATATGGTCACCAATTTATTATGCGAAATCTATGACTGCAGACAAAAGTATCTTCCCTAGGCCTGGTGGACTGACTTAGAGCAACAGAAAGACAAAGGGACTAATGTTTTCCTTAAAATAAATAGATAACAAGATGAATCCTAATTGGAATATATTGTATGCTTCGCTCCTTCCTTGGCTTGAATGCTCCAATCCTAGCTCCGATCGCTATAATTAGAACCTACACAGTCAGATAACACAAGACAAAAATCCATGAAATCTATGCAAGATCATCTAATCAGTTTATTCATTAGATCAACATCGTATTGAAATATATGAAACCATAACATCATATATAGGAAACCAAATAACTCTTTTCATTAATATAAATGGAGTGAGTGACAACCAAAAGTAGGTGTTGATCTTGTAGAAGAGCTCCTCCAAGTTGAATTTTCCTTTCCTTGTCACAAAGTGCACCTCTAATCACCCTAATGCATGGAAATATATCTCTCACAGTAACAACATAAGGGTAGAATCACTCTCCAAAAGCCAACCCTTTTCTTATGGATGGAAATAAATATATAGGTGAAGGAGGTAGTTCATGAATTCTTATCCTTTTACCAATATGGGCTTGATATCCACTCTTGATGGGAGGATGAGCTCAAGGGATAATGGATGAAAATCCAAGGTAGGGTAGGATAGGATTCAATATTTTTATCTAAGGTAAATCGTTACAAAAAATTCTAGAAGCTTCTAGGAGAGGAAGCTTCGGGATTATTTCTCTTTTTCTTGAATTTCTAGAATTAGCGCACCCGCAACACTGAGAAACCTACTGGTGATCATCGTAGGTGCAGAGTAGGAAAACCAAGTAGTCAACGATGGCTAATAAGAGACTAACGTGTGTTGGTCCTTAAAATGACTAAAACAAGATGTTTTCGGGCAGAAACTGAGGGATTAAAATGAGTCATTCTTAGGGATTTGTCTAAGGATGATGAAAACAAGGTCAAAGGATGTTGATTGATCCAGTTGAAATCCTATTGACCAGATGTGACAAAATGGCTTATAACACATGTCAAAATGAGAAAGTTAGTCCAACAAAAATTAGTGAAGAAGCAACACATGACGAAATCAAATTAAGAAAATATTCATTAATTTGGATTGGTAAGATGGTTGGAATTTCTGCATAACTGAAATCTTTTTATGGTTTCTAAACAAAAGGTGCATATTTATTTAGTCGAAAGGGCACTGAAGTTGGTACTAGTTTGTTTTGAGCCTTTCAAAGGACTTGTAAACCTCTATTTTAGATTTTTCTTTAAAGGGTTCATATTTTAGAATGGCCACAATCATGAGAGGCATTATGGGCCAAACAAGGAGACCCAGATTCTTTAAGAAGAAATCATAAGATTTGATAATCTATTGTTGTCATCCCTATCGACTAACTATTGCATTCAAAGTGATTTGACTTCCTGCATGATGAGAAGCACTTCTAGGATTTCAACCGTGACACTTATGACCTCATCATTGCCTGCAAATGCAGATGCATGAATGAAGAAAGAAGCCATGAAAATAATCTGGATCTCTTATTAGTGCTTCTACAAGGTGCTCATAATAACCAATGAGATTCATGATGTTGGTGCTGGTGAAACTAATACAAGAGTGATGGAAAAGACAATTTTATCACGTGGAAGAGTCAATTGCAAAATGGTGGGGGCCACTAGAAAATATGACACATGAGAAAACACAAATCTATGTAGAGGAATGATTGTGTGTTCAGTTATGTTGAATCTGGAGGAATTCTACAATGCAAAGAAGATGAGTGGCTACATATTCATGTCAATAATCTCTTTTTTCAAGTGGAATTGGAATCGCTTCAAGGATCTTCAAATACATAAAAACTTGTAGTCAGTGGCATATTTACTAGTGGTGCTATGAAAATTGACTTATTGATGGTGTACAACTTCTTGCTTGAACCGAGAGTAACAACTTCGTGTGGCAGCAAGTCTCCTAACGAAGTCCAATATAGTTAAAAAGCATCCAAAGAACACCATTACAATAGACATTGTAGTACCAATCAATGATACACTCATCTAGAAATACTGGCATGCAATGCTTTTTAGCGAGGGCCTTGATTAGTACAACCTATCTAGGCTTGTCTGGTATATTCACACCAACTTAGCCAATCCACTTGGCCTTAAACTGCTTCAGAATTCTTCCATGTGACAAGCCTTTTAGTTTCAATCCTTTCGCTACGCTAGAACATGAAATGACATATGAATTTACAATGTGCATGTCTGCATGTGGGCTATCTCAATACATGGGGACTTAATCAGGATCTTAAGCGATAGTCAATCATGCAATCCAGATTTCTATAACTGAAACCGCTTTTTGGGCACATACTCTGACGGGTCATTATTCACTGATCCAGAAATATTACCAATTTACCATGAATCTGTTGAGGAGTCTATTAATGACGTTGTTGTCAAGTATTATCTCATCCACATCCATATTACTTTTTTTACCATCTCGTAGGATAGGCATGTGGAAGTCTGATTTGGAGATGCATGGAGTTTGAGTTGGAGGTTGTTAATGAAGGATAATTGCATTCAACACTTAGATTACCATCATGTAAATCTATTGAGGCAAGATATTCATGATTTTGGGATGATATTTTGCTACTCATTAGTTGAATGATCCAAATGTTCCTTTCTTATCCATATTCCCTCCATTCATGTGTGATTTCTATTTGTGTTTGGATTAAATGAGTTTGTGTGAAGCACACACAAAATGGAATAAGTGAAGATCATTTAAAGTGACTTTATGGGTTTGATTAACAACGAGGTAGTTGCAGAAAAAGACAATGACGAGTTTACACCAGATGAAAAGTTGTAATTGGCAACCTTTGGTTATAGAAGCAAATAAAAGTAAAGTTGTAGTTGTTCACAATGGGTCCATTTATATCCCATAATCTTCACAAAGGCATGATAGTTAGTTATTGGACTGAGATCTACAATAAGATATCCCCACTCAACAACAACCCAGAGCTTGCAGTGATCATCAGAAAAGATGGCCATGGCATAAAGAGGGAGGATGCAATGTTGAATGCTTTTGGGTATACCATGCTAAATGATGCAACTACAAGAGACTTGTTAAAGAGACACCAACAATGGTTCATCGAGTAGAGTCGTGACAAATTTTATCCACCGAGTCCATGGATTTTGCCAACAACTGAAATAAATGACTAAGACCTTCGTATTCAATATTGGATTAATAGTGAATTGAGATAGGATGCCAAGACATCCAAAGATTCTCAATACCATAGATGATTGATACCATTTACTCTGGTATCTCACTACAACTTGGTGATATTATAGAAACTAGTACTCCATCTAACATTTGGTAGGTTTCCATGAGTTCCTATTCCACTATGGGTTTCTTGGAACTTGATAACAAAATTGTAGTTGCTTGAAGAATCCCATTTCATATTGGAAAACAAAGTGTCAAGGCTATATTGCTAGACCATGCAAAAATCAATGTGTCATTGCATGTTGGTGTTTTTTATATCTCTACAACAACGAGAAATGCTACTATTGTTTTAGGGAAACAACCTTGCACACAACTAATAATGTTTATGCTAGGACGTTTAATGTGTATGTAGGGGATGTTATCACGCTTTTGATAATGTGATCAAGTTATCATGCTTTTGGTTGCAAGTGTGAGGTTTACAAAAATGAAAAATTCTCCTTCACGAAGTTCGGCAATGCCAAGGTCTATTGCAACTTTTGGCCATGCTATGCAATTCACAATGCCTTTTTCCCCTAATTAGCCAAACTAAGTGTTTCCTATGACTTCATAAGCTCCTCTACAAAAGGCACATACAATCAGTTAAGCAAACCCATATTCTACAAAAACCTTGAATGTTGATTATTCTCAGGTAAATATTACAACTTCCATTAGTCAAAAGAAGCTCCTTGTTGTAAGTCTTCGATGTAAGAAGAGAAAGATTTCAAACTTAACTGATGACATCATAATTGTAGCCATATCGCACCCAAGAAATGGTGAGGAAGAGTTGTGTCGCATATGTTATAATGGTGATAGTGAGGATTGAAATTGAATCTCAATCAAATGTAAAATATTTAGTAAAAAAATGGAGGCTTATCAATTGCAGGGTTCTCAAAGTTGTTGATGAAATTCTACAGAATTCCTTAGAATTTTGGTGGAACAAAAATACTCTTCTATAGGGAGGATTGATCTAGGAGGATCTCCCCTCTTGGAAAAATGTTAAAGGTATTCATTTTTGACACATGACGAGTTCCTAAACAACTATGCACACCAAGGAGAATCTCACAGAAACTTCAGAAAAATGGGGAAATGATTAAATTGTAAATGTAACCACCTCTCCCACATTTACCCACATTAACTGGCCTATCAGAGTAAACATGAGCTGAGGGCGACTATGACATGATCCAACCTCCTAGCTTCATTAAGGAAGTGGAATCAACAAACTAAAACTTTACTGACCTCCCTTAGGAGCTACAGGACCCCAAGGAGCTAAACAACCACTCTAGGTGCCCAAACCCTGAGCTAACTGTCCTTTCTAGTGATCTGCCCCCCTAGACACATGCATAACAAGGCCTACATGCGACTATAGGCATCCATTTTCATGCATAAGCCTACAAGGTAGCAACTATAGCCATAATTTCTAGTTTTGAGCATTAGACTCCGAAATCAGTGCCACCTTTTTGGGGACTGACTCCCAACCACTTCCTAGAACTTAATGAGACTTTCTAGAATGAGATATAACATCAATACAAAGCCATTCATACAAAATTTATTCAATAACTTGACCTAACCAGGCTTAACCATGACATTCATTTTTTCAAACATATGGTGAACCTGAAATCTATAGGTTATGAATGCATATATGAACATAAGGACCTGAAACTTATCTGAGATTCACCAAGAAGTTCTAATTCCCTCTCTTTATAGCTTCAATAAAATTTGTTAGCTCATGCATCCATCAATCAACCAAATACATATCAATCCATGAACAAGCATAACTAGATTTATTAATAGATCCATGCTTATAACCAACAAATAACCATCATAGTAACCATGGCATAACAACCATCAAATCATCATATTAACTAGTATAGATGCTTCATGTATTTCCATAGAGAAATAACTCTCATTAAATTATGCAAAAACCAACCAAGTCAGGGACTTCCACATACCACTCAACCATAGATTGGGCTAAACTAAATCTTTCTTTCAGCCAATCACCCCCATGCCATATTCCAAGCATGAATGTGGGATCTCATGGGATAAATAAAGACATAAACAACCAAGGGAATTTGAAGGTTAAACCACCTCCACCCTCATGCTACCGTGATCTCACCTAAAATAGTCCCGATATCACAAAACCAAACCAAGCTTGGATGCCTCAGAATTCCTTCACCATCCCTTGAGGGATTTTCTTGTCTCCACCAGCTTGTTGAGGGCTTCTCATATAAAACTATCTCCACCCCCGACCCTTGGGATTTTCCTTAAACCACCTCACCTAGATCCAAAACCTTATGGAAATCCACATCTTAAGCAAAAATGATCCCATCACACGATGTCTGTCCAGGAATCTGAAACCACCATCAAACCAGGAAAAACCCATGCCAATGACAACAAATGAACCAAATACGTAAAGGCATGCACCATGCATTCACACTTCAGCTAGGAAATCACGCATGTAACCTATTACCTATAAGTTCTTCTACTGAAGTTGCTTGATTCAATCCTTCCTTTCTTTCCCTTTGCTTTCCTTATCCTTTATTTCCTTTGTTTTCCTTTCCTTTCTTGCTTGCTTTCTCCTCTTGGCGCTCTTCTCCTTTCTCCAACTAACTCCAAAGACGAACTGACAAAATGCTTCGAGTTGATGCTCTGATGCCTTTTTATTATTGATGCCTCTAATTTCTTCATTTTTACTCTATTTTCCTTCAATTTCCTCCTCATGCAAACTTGTGACCTTTCATCTCCCTTTTCTCCTATTTTCCTTTATTTTCATAAATAAATGGCAATAATGTTGGATGTGTAGCATGATTATCTTCCTGATTTATAGGTCTTGTTTTAGTCACGTTTAGATCCAAATCCCCAACAGGGAGGTGTGGGGGGGCTTTCCTCCCCCACTATTGCTTCCTAGGGTGTCTAGGGGGGCGGAGGTGGTGGTAGGAGGGGCGATTGCATGTTTGGAGTTGTCCCCTAGCGGGGGTTTGAGGGCGACACCCCCAAAGCTAAAAACAGATGAAAAATTTCCTTGTAAAATATCTTAATTTTTTATTCACTGTGGGTCGTTCATTAGACAAATGATCTAACTATAAAAATTATGTTTAATTTAGGGTTTTTTTCCCTAGAAGGCATCACCTCTATTTATTTGAGGGAATTGTAGTGCAAATGTGTATTATTATTATGAGAGAGAAAGAGAGGATATTGTGTGAGAACAAAGAGGAAATTATGATGAATATGTTGTAGGTTGTATCTCTTCATTTTCTTGGATAATATAAAAAAAGCACTGGTTGTTTCTTCATGGACGTAGCCCAAATTGGGTGAACCATGTATATCTATGTCTCTCTTGTTCTATGTATTTATGTATTTATGTTTTCGCAATATTTTGTGTATTTCATTGCTTTGTTAATTAGTTTCTAACAATTGGTATCAGAGCCAAAGGTTTATTTGGCTGATAAAGTCTCAGGAGAGAAGGGTTCTTGGTTCGAGTGGGAGCAATGGTGAAATATTGTAGGTTTAGGGTCAAGAAATTCAACATCCAAAATTAATAGCAATGGAAGATGTCTATAGAAGATTATCTATATCAGAAAGATATGTACCTACCATTTAGTAGAAAATCACATAATCCAATGAGTATGACGAATGAAAAATGGGAGATTCTCGACAGAAAGGAACTAGGAACAATACATATGTGTTTGGTAGCGTATGTGGCATTCAAAATTTCAAAGGAAATGACAACAGAAGGTTTAATGACAACATTGGCCAAACTATATGAAACACTCTTGGCCTCAAACAAGATATTTATTATGAAGCATCTATTTAATATGAAGATGTCAGAAAGTGGATCTATTGCTAATCATTTAAATGAATTTAACACGGTTATCAATCAGTTAATTTCTATAGGGGTAAATTTTGATGATGAAGTTAGTGCTCTATTATTTATGTTCTCATTGCCAGAGAATTGGAATGGCATGGTTATGGGTATTAGTAACTTTGTCTCTGAATTTAGTACTTTAAAGTTTGATGATTTTTTGGTGCCATCCTTAGTGAGGAAATGCGATAGAAAAACTCCAGTGAGACATCAGGTAATGCTTTGAATTTAGAGACTAGGGGAAGAAAAATGGAAAGAGGAAGAAGCTTAGCAAATTACAGTAAGTCAAGAAAAGACATATTCAAATCTAGATCAGGGATAGTGTGCTAGAAATGTGGGAAGAAAGGATAGCTGAAGAAAGAGTGTAAATCTCGGAAGGGAAAAGAAAGAGATGGACAACAGAGAACTGATGTAGGAGCATCTAACCTAGGGTTGAATGTTTACTAAAGGAGTTAGTTTCATAAGTTAGGATTTAATTTCATTGTATTTTCCTATAGTTTTAGGAGAGAATGAAGAAATTTGTCAGTGTATAACTCGTTGCATGCCTAAGATCTGTAAATATGCACTTGCCTTGAATTTAGACGTTCTTGTTAGACGTACCGATGTTGGCTTTGGACGTGGCTCTTTTGAAATTCTATTGAAGTCCCATGCACTCCAACAAACCAACATGTATTCTTTAACTTCAAGGATTAAAAAAAAAAACAAAAAAATTTAAAGGCTAAGTCGCTATTTTTAAAGTCAATTTCACACTATTACACAAGTTTAATTAAAGTAATACATGAAGTTTAAATTAAATGGGCATACCAAGCTTGTATTAAAAGTGTAAGTCAAGATGGCGATGGTTAAATAAGGGACTAGGGACTAAACATAACGATAAAGTGTTTCTTTTGGAGACATAAGAAACACAAATTTGCATTTTGGAAAACAATTCACTTTATAAAGTGATTTCATAAAATTAT
This sequence comes from Pinus taeda, assembly GCA_000404065.3. Classification (NCBI taxonomy): domain Eukaryota; kingdom Viridiplantae; phylum Streptophyta; class Pinopsida; order Pinales; family Pinaceae; genus Pinus; species Pinus taeda. The sequence continues at coordinate 64,674 of APFE031232147.1, read as the reverse complement.
TTTTTAATGGGAGATTAAAAGGTGTAGTAAAGTGAAGGCTTTGTAATGCAGCAATAAGATATAATTTGTAATATTTTAAAGTGATAAGAGATTGATAATATTGAAAGTGATAAGTTGATTTTTGGAGTGATAAATATTGTAATATTTTGGAATGAGTAAAAATTTAAAGTCAATCAAGTCCATTTCAAAATCAAAGTAAAAGTCGAGGTTATGATTTCTAAATTTTAAAATGAAAGATGTAGGATCGGTTGTCTCTGATGCCAACGGTTTATTAATGTAAATATTTAATGCTAAATTAGAAGTCTGGAGTCAAAATGAAAATTAGAGTTATAAGTCAAGCCAAAAGTGTGTTTTAAGTTTGAGTCATTGAATGTAATGGGTGCATGATCAGCAGAGCTCGACACCCAAAGTCTGGTCAATGAATTATAAAGACAAGGGATATTACAGTTGTTTATAGCAAAGGAAGTAGAGTACAAAGGAGCTTATGTGAGGGAAGAAGGAGATAAAGATGACTATGAATAGTCATTTGCAAAATCTAGGAAAAAGCCACAATGATGCCATAGTAGTTGGCGTAAGTGATGAATAATTTGAGAAAGAGATCGATGAGTTGAAGGCATGACTTGACGTGTTGAAGGAGCTGATAAAGAGTCAAAAACATGGATGGATAATGAAGAATACAACTATATGGCCAATCAAGCAATTGATTGCAAAGACATAAGCACAAGTTGAAAATTTTGTTAAGGGAAGCAGAAAAACTCCAGATAACTGATATGAATGTATGCATTTGTGAGCCAGAACAAGGACCAATGCTTGGTGAGGAAAATGATGTTGTTGAACTGAAATATGTTAATATGAATGTGGGTTCGATTCCCACAGATGGTGCTACATATTGTTTAGAAGATCAACATAAAGGCTTGAGGATATAATTATCTATCGAGACTATAAAGCCTTATGTTTTTAAATATGACAATTGGTGTGTGGATGCAAGATGTGTTGCAAATGATGGACATGACATCAATTTTTTTTCATGCAAGGATGAAGACTAGTCTCTTGAAATGATTTCTAAAAGAGACCATAAAATGCTATTGAAATGTGAAGAAGAATTACAATTGCTAGAAAAGATATTGATGGAACCTAAATCTAAGAAAGTTGCATATAAGGAAGAGAAATGTTCAAACAGTAAAAATGTGGAACCTGAGATAAAATATAATTTGCAATTTAATGTCGGAAATGGTGAACATATGTTTCAAACTAGTAACACTAAAATTCAATTAGAAACCAAATTGGATGACGAGATTGAAGAATTAAGGAAGCTAATGGAAAAAGTACACAAGCCAAGATATTGCAATCTAAAGAAGAAAGACAACAACATGATACATTTGAATGCTCGAGTATATATAAACAAAGGAGGAGAATTGTAACATAAAATTTGGAAACACGACGAATTAAAAGTCACAATCATTGAAGCAGAACAATAAAGAATGAATGATCAACAACAGACTAAAGTTTGAGATCTAGTAGGAAATTTATCAACTTATTAAGATATATGGTTGGGGGACCATGATTTTCTTTTACCTAGGGAGTTTGATGTGGGAGCATCTAACCTAGGGTTGAATTTTTACCAAAAGAGTTAGTTTCTTAAGTTAGGATTTAATTATTTATTGCATTTTCCTATAGTTTAGGAGAGAATGAGAATTATTCTAAGTAGGAGAAGGTTTGAGAGTATATGGGAAGATTTGAGATATTTGTGGGTTAGTTAGATCTTATCTAGAGATAAGGGATTAGGTGAGCATTTTATGGATCATGAGAGATATTGTGGGAGTTAGTTTAGGATCTAGAACCTACTTTGGGTTTAGATCCACTGATATAAATCTAGGTGAACCCATGAGGCATGTAAGTTTGTAGTGAGGGTGAGGAATGAGAGGCCAATTATTAAGCCAATAGTTCTCTTGTAAATATTTTATTTATTAATGAATTATTTCTGAATATTTATGTGCATATGTATTGTGTGGATATTTAGTTCTATTGTGTGTGTTAATTATTAAGTGCAGACCCTATGGTATGTGCCATCATGAACAATCATGAAGCGAATGTGACAGATGTTGTGTTGCAATATGCTTTGATTCTTTCATTAGATAATATTATTGATGTCTTGGTGGTAGATTCATGGGCCTCATTCCATGCCACAACTGATAGGAAACATTTTCATGACTATGTTCAAGGAGATTTTGGACAGGTTCGTCTGGGTGATGATAAACCTTGTAAAATTGTTGGAATGGGTAAGATTTTTATAAAGAAAAACAATGGAAACCAATCGCTATTGAAGGAGGTAAGGCATGTTCTAGATTTGAATAAAAATCTAATTTCAAGAGGGCAGTTGGGAGGTGAAGGTTGTGTAACTACTTTTACAGACAAAACCTTGAAGGTCACTAAAGGAGCCCTATTAATAGCAAAAGGAGAAAATGTTGGTACATTGTTTGTTAATTTTTTAATCTCCATAGGAGCAGATACGAAACTATGGCACCATAGGATCAAGAAAATGAGTGAGAAGGGGATGCAAATTCTTCACTCAAGAAATTTGTTGCCATGTTTGAAGCATGTTGATATGGATTTATGTGAAAATTGTTTTTATGGAAAACATAAGAGAGTCATCTTTATCAGAGTTGGGAAGGAAAAGAAGAGTGGACAATGAGAGCTTGTGCATACAGATGTATGAGGACCTTCTCAGGTATCATCTCTCAATGGCTCTTGCTATTATGTTACTTTTATTGATGATGCAACTAGGAAAACCTGGATTTATTGTATTCGAAATAAATTTGATGTATTTTATAAATTCAAGAAATGGAAAGATTTGGTTGAGAATGAGACATGAAAGAAGATGAAGTGTCTCAGATCAGACAATGGTGGTGAATACTATAACAAATATTTTGATAACTACTACTTAGAGCATGGAATTTGCAGAGACAAGATAGTTCCATGAACACAACAAGAAAATGGTGTGTCAGAAAGGATGAATAGGAGAATCATGGAGCGTACAAAGTGCATGAGATTGCATGCAGGATTTCCCTTACAATTTTGGGTGGATGTTGTAGATATTGTTTTTTATCTAATAAATAGAGGGCCTTCAAGTTCCTTGAATGGTGGTATTCCAGAGGAGGCATGGACACGTAAAAAGGAAAACTACTCATTTTTAAATATTTTTGGTTGTGAAGCCTTTGTCCACATCAATAAAGAAAATAGAACAAATCTCGAGGAAAAATCAAAGAAATGTATCTTTATTGGATATGGTATACATGATTTTAGTTATCTCTTATATGATTATGAAAATCACAAAACCATTAGGATCAGAGATGTCATGTTCAATGAAAAAGTATTGTATAAGGATCAAATGCAAGAAAAGAAATAGAAAACAAAGAAAACAAAGAATGCGCAGTGCTTGATGAGACCACATAAAAAGTAAAGGTGCTTGAAAATCATAATGATCAACAACCACCACAACAACAAAAACCACAACACCAATAGGCACCTCAAACATCTGAAAGTGGTGTTAGAAGATCTACCAAGATAATTAGACCCCATAAATGATACTCTCCTTCATTATAGTATGTATTGTTGACTCATTTTGATGAACCATAAAGATATGAAGAAGCAATGAAGGTAGAAACTAGGAAGAAGTGGGAGCAATCCATGGAAGAAGAGATGGGCTCCTTGATGCAGAACTAGACTTGGGACTTAGTCAATTTTCCTGCTAGTAAAACAACATTGCAAAATAAATGGTTTTATAGGTTGAAGGAAGAATATGGAGGTAAAAAGAGGTATAGGGCTAGACTTGTGGTGAAGGGGTTTGCACAAAATAATGGTATAAACTTTGATGAAATATTTTCTCCTATTGTTAAAATGACTTCAATCATAACTATTTTCATTCTAGTGGTAGCAAAAGGTTTGCTTCTTGAGAAGTTAGATATAAATACAACCTTTCTCCATGGGGATTTAGAGGAGGAAATATATATGCAACATCCACAAGGGTATGAGGTCAAAGGGAAGGAAAATTTAGTGTGAAAATTGAAGAATATCTTGTATGGCTTAAAACAGGCTCCAAGGTAGTGGTATCCAAAATTTGATAGGTGTATGTCTGAACAAGGTCATACTAGATGTCACTATGCCCATTCTACTTATTTTAAAAGGAAAAATGATGGAAGTTATATTATATTTCTATTGTATGTATATGGCATGCTTGTTATAGGGTATAACATGTGGGAAATGAATGTTCTCAAAGGAAAATTAGAAAATTCATCTGCAATCAAGGATTTGGGTGTTGCAAAACAAATCCTTGGTATGAGAATAACTAGAGACAGGAAAATTCACAAATTAACATTGTCTCGGAGTGAGTACATAGAAAAGGTGTTGGAAAGATATAATATGGAGAATGAAAAACTAGTTAGTACATCTTTGACTCGCCATTTCAAGCTAAACAAGGAGATGTGTCCCAAGACTCAAGAAGAGATGGATTATATGTGTAAAGTTCCATATGCATCAGTAGTTGGAAGCTTAATGTATGCAATGGTATCCAAAAGGACTGATATTTCACATGTAGTGGGAGTTTTAAGTAGGTATACGAATAATCCAAGAAAAGAACATTGGATGGTAGTAAAGTGGATTCTCAGGTATTTTGGAGGTACCAAAAATCAAGCATTATGCTTTGGTGGTTCAAACATTTCTCTATAGGGATATGTTGGTGCAAATATGGCAAGTGATAGAGATAACAAGAGGATCATCAAAAGGTATTGTAGGTGGAAAAATTGTCAGTTGGGTTTCAAAATTGCAAAACATTGTTTCACTTTCAACAACGGAAGCAAAGTATGTTGCTGCTATAGGGGCTAGTAGAGAGATGATTTGGTTATAAAGGTGCATGGATGAGTTGGGAAAGAAGTAGGAGATGAGAAATTTATATAGTGACAACCAAAGTATCATTCATATTACAAATAATTAAACCTTTTATTCTAATACTAAACATATACAAGTTAGGTATCATTTCATGCGATCAATTTTGGATGATGGATAGTTGAAGCTGGAAAAGATACACACTAGCCAGAATCCTATACATATGTTGACAAAGGTTGTAACTAGGGAGAAATTTATTTGTTACTCAGTTTCAATTGGCCTTCAAGAATGATGATGAAGATGAGGAACAACCAAGTCCACATTGGAAGCATTGTACAACAAGTGAAGCAACGATGGAGTTGATATAATCAATCTCTGAGTGGGAGATTGTTGGATGTAGAGCCTAATTATCTTCCTGACTTATAGGTCTTGTTTCAACCGCATTTGGATTCCAATCCTTGACGGCGGGGGGGGTGTGGTGGGGTTTACCCTCCCACTTTTTCTACTTGGGGGTCTAGGGAGGTGGATTACATGTTTGGAGCCCCCCCCCCCACTTGGTGGAGATTCAGGGCAACACCCTCGAAGCTAAAAATGGATTAAGTTATGTTTAATTTAGGATTTTTTTCCCTAGAAGGCATCCCATCGATTTATATGAGGGAATTTTATTGTGGAAGTGTATTATTATTCTGAACGAGAATGAGAGAGGAGATTATGTGAGAGTGAAAAGGAAATTATAGTTGATCTGTTGTAGGTCGTATCTCTTCATTTTACTAGATAATATAAAATAAAGGATCGGCTGTTTCTCCATGGACGTATCCCAAATTGGGTGAACTATGTATATATGTGTCTCCCTTGTTCTATGCATTTATGGATTTGTGTTTCCGCAATATTTTGTGTATTTCATTGCTCCGTTAATTAATTTCTAACAAATAATTGCTACTTTTATTTTGCAAATCCTATGCCAATTTCCTTAGCCTTAATAAAAAATAAGTGATGCCCACTAGGAGACCGCTAAACCAAAGAATATTGTCCATGGAGGTTTATAAGTTAGCTTGATGCAGTATTTACAATGAACAACCTACTAAAAAGAAAAACCATCATGACAAACATGACAACATGACAAACATACTACTTATTGGAGATTTATAATATAACTCATTACATTATTTACAATAACAACCATACGTAGATGTACACATACCAAAAACTCATTTGCCTCCATCGACAAATAATGAAGGACACCTTGCCTGCATCTGATCATCCATCTCCCATGTAGCTTCATCGATCCCACGGTGCTTCTATTGCACTTTAACTTTCTCTATTGCTTGGTTATAGAGCATGAGTTGTTTCTATTGCAACATGCATTAAGGTTTCGACTGGAATTATCCTTTTGGCTCCACCGACAATACAGACCAATCAATCACATGATAAACATTATTCATATATCTTTTAAGAAATGAAGCATGGAAAAAATCATGGACTTTCACTGTCAGAGGCAGTGCAAGTCTGTAAGCCATTAGTCCAATCCTCTCAAGGATCTCGAAAAGCTCACAATACTGAGGTGCCAACTTAGCACATGATCTAATACTCAAGGAGAACTTCATGGACTTGATGTGTAAGTACTCATGCTCCCCAACCTGAAACTCCTTAAATGCCTTATGTAGATCTACATAAATTTTTTGTCTATCATGTGTTGCCTTTATATTATGCTTGATAACTTGCATTTCTTGTTCCATATCTGCCAACATATCTGGTCCAATTAGTACCTTGTTAACTGGATCACTCTAGCTGATGGGAGTATTACAACTTCGGCTATAGAGTGCCTCAAACAGACTCATCCTCAGCAAATCCTGATAAACATTGTTCTAAGAAAACTCCACTAGTGGAAGATACTCCTCCCAACTCCTTTGTTGATGCATGACATACATCCTCAACATATCCTCCAGTATCATGTTGACCCTCTCTATTTGTGCATCTGTCTGTGGCTGACAAGTTGTATTGAAGGCCAACTTTGTACCCAAACTTGCAAACAACTCCTTCCAAAACCTGGAACTAAACTTGACATCTCTATCAGATATGATCTTGTTAGGAATACCATGCAATATCACTATCTCCCTGACGAATATTTGAGCTACCTCACTGGCTAAATTAGTAGTCTTAACTAGAATGAAGTGAGCTACCTTTCTCAACCTATCAACCAAAAACATGATGGAATCATGATGCATCGATGTCCTCAACAAGCTTGTAATGAAATCCATGGAAATGACCTCCCATTTCCACTCTAGAATCGAAATATATCATAACAAACCAGCTTGGGGATTACACTCAGATTTCACCTCTTGACAACCCAGACATCTAGCAAAAAACTCCACCACTTTTCTTCTTCAAATTTATAGTAGAACTTCTTCATAGTTTTCAACATTTTCTGATATCTCAGGTGACCTGAATATGACTTGACATGAAACTCCCTCAAGATAAGCTTATTGAGCGCACTGTCATCCGACACATAGTTTGTGTCCCTAAATATCACCAAGCCATTTTTCGTGATATGATAATCCACATCCTATTCTCAGGTACCTTGTTGCAACATTTTATTAAGTTGATGATACCTGTCATCATGTTTCCCTACCTGCCAAACCCATTTCTACAAATATATACCATAAGAGCTCACGGTTGCAACATGGTTTACCTACGCTGTCCTACTGAGAGCATCTGCAACCATTTTCTCCTTTCCTTTAACGTATTTGATCTCAGATTCAATCTCACTAAGGGTAGTCAACCATCTATCTTTCCTAGCATTCAGATTAGGTTGATCAAATAGATACTTGAGTCCACTATGTTCACTAATCAAAATAAAATTCCTGCCAAGAAGATAATGCCTCCAGATCTTAAAGGAGTGAATAATAGTTTCCAAATCAATATCATGAGTTACATAGTTTTGTTCGTACTCATTTAGTTTCCTTGAATAATAGCACACCACTTGTCCCTCCTACATCAAGATTCCACCAAGTCCTCTCTTGAAAGCATATGTACACACCACAAATTCTTTATCTGGATATACAATCTTTAGAATTGGAGAATTTGTAAGAAAATGTTTCAGTTGTCTAAAACTAGCTGCACATTCCTCTGTCCATTCAAATTTATTTCCTTTTCTTTCCAATGATGTAATAGTGATCATAATCTAGATTAGGGGCAAAAATTTGCTCAAAAATCAAAGTGCTCGAAATCAATCAAAACCTGAATGACCGTGTTCGTCTCGGAGATACGATCCTAATGCAAATTGTTTCACTCAAAACGAAGCTCGTATGAGAATGATAGAGCATGTTGTCCCTTTTGTCAAATAGACAAATTTTGGGTACAAGGCTGACTAGGATGCTGACTAGGCATTCGTACAGCCCAGTCAAAAAAAAAATATTCCAAGGAATATTCTTTAGAATATTCTTGGAATATTCCCATGAGTGGCTCAATTGGGATGTCACAAGTTTTGACATCGGATTGGTCAAAGACATTTAGGTGGTACAATGAGAGGCTGACACATGGCAAGCTTAGAGGCCACCGCTTTCCCTCTCAAAAGTCAGGTAAAATTATTTGCAGGTCAGCAGAGTCAAACCCGCGACCTCGCCCACAGAAGCCCAACGCGTTGCCATTATGCCGCAAGAACAATTCTTACCATACAACAGTCACAATTTGTATTTAAAGTTTAAATCATGGAGGTTTGTGGGAGGAGAGGGCCAGCCCCGCAGGTGAGCCCTCACCGCATATGACCAACTTCAAAAACCGAAGGCTAGTGCTAACGCTAACTGCGCAAATTAATGTGCTAAGTGGAGGTTAATGCTAATTAAACTATGATTATCGCTTAATTAAGTGCAGGTTTAAGTTGGCGGACGTTTGGAAGACCCACTAAATATGGAATTGTGCCAATTTTTGCGGGGTTAGCTAGAGTTTCTCCCGATTTGGTGGAGTTTTCCTAGGGAAAACTGAAGAGGCCATAAATTTGGCATATTTCAATCAATTTTGGCTCAGAAAGAGTCATTCCTAGATGATTTGGATGCTCTAAACACAATGGAACAAGTTACATAGGTAGAAAGACATTTATATATGTGATTTTTCTGCGTTGAAGTTTAAGGAATCCTAGGGCCACCAGGAGAGAAGGTCAAGCTTAGATCAGTTGAAGTCCAATTGCATAGCTTAGAGAGTCAATTTTAGGGTTTTGGGTATTCTGAATCCAATGGAGCAAGTTGCAAAGACATTGTAGCACTGTAGGTGCATATAACCATAGGATTGACCATTAATCCAAAGAGGGCCTAGCCATTGAAGCAGGTCTAAGGAGATGTAGCCCAGAAGGGGTGAACTCCTTTATCAAATTTGTGTTATGAGTTTGTTGTGTTTTACTTCTCTTCATTTTACTTGTTTTATATGTGTTCAAATAGATAATTAACCTCATAAATTGCTCTTAAAATACACTCAACACTTGACACATAATTCCTCACATTTTGGTTAGTTTGAGATGATCCTAAACACATTTTTTTAACACTGATGAGGGAGCTTGCATAACATTAACAAGTTTTCCCAGCATTCAGATCAAGTTGGTACTAGAGCACTTGTTAGCTCATTTTAACCTTGAGATGGTTTGCAAAGGTTAGCTAGAAAATTAGCTATTGGTTTTGTATTTGTGCTTGGAGAATTTAACTGTGTGCAAGTTTATGTGATGGAAACTTCAAAAAGTGATGTTTCTAATCCATCTTCCTTAGCAAGACTCTTTGATTTAGAGATGTTGCAAGAGCTTATCATCATAAGAGATATGGTGCAAGAGATGAATGAAGATAGGAAGGAGAACACTACACTTCAAGAGGAGTTGATGGCCATGAAGGAGGAGAAGCAAGAGCTTCTTGAAAAGAGGAGTTGATGGCCATGAAGGAGGAGAAGCAAGAGCTTCTTGAAAAGATGCAAGAGATGGAGATTCAACACCATGATGCCAAGGAAACCCTAGCCATGTATGTGCATGAAAATGAGGTATGAAATTCAATTTTATCTTCAATTTCCCCTCAAAATGAATGTTTTGGTGCTTTTGAAAGACACACTAGAGCAATAGGGTCCAAATTATTGATGAATATGGGCTATGAAGGTAAAGGGCTAGGCAAACATGCACAAGGCATAGTTGAGCCAATTGTTGTTGAGGAAAGGCCTAGGTATTTGGGTCTTGGTTATGGAAAATTTGATGGAGAATGCTCTAAAGCCAAGGAGGCACATGAAAGTGTTCCAAGAAGGAATTTCATTGCATGTTCATTACCTCAAGCTTGTGATGTTTGTGTTCATGAGGAATTCAAAAGTTTTATACCCACTTTGCAAGAAGATGCTCATAAGCATGCAACTAGTGGAAATATAAAACAAGAGGATGTTGAAAGCTCTAAGGTCATTGAAACCATTGTTGATATTCCAAGGAGATCCACTACCTCATCAAATGCACCTCGTCAAGAAGGTGACAAAGGTGAATGTGCAAAGTATAAATCTGCCTTTAATCAAGTTTCTTTTGATTATGATAAACATGGTAAATCTTCACTTAAGATTTGGAGAAAATTTACATGTTTATTTTGTGGTTTGAATAACTATACTGTTTCGAGGTGTTGGAAGAGGATAGCCATACACAGGAAACTTTCAAAACAAAAGAGACAAAAAGCCAAAGGTCCATTGGATAATGAAAACCATGTTGAAAAGAAGATGTAATTATTTTGCACTCATTGCCATAAGCAGGGTCATCTTGTAGACAAGTGTTGGACTTTGCATCCAACAAGTCATCCACGACATTTGAAGAATGTGGAGAGAGATTTTGGCAAGAATGGAAAATAGGATTGCATAATTGATGTGGGTAAGGATGATACACGTGATGGAGTGTAGTTGAAAGAATCACCATTGAAATGGTTAGGAAAGATGTGGTTAGATTTATTAACCAATTAAGGCCTTGCATTTCTTTTGATAATTGATGCAAATCTTGTCTTATTGATACATTTCCTTGTTATTTGGATGGATTTCTTTTCTCCTAAAAGCATGTTGCATATTTTATGAAGAAAGATGCTAGAAAAGTAGAGTTATGTTGAATCACTTAGATGCAACAAAGATGGCAATTTGGAACTACAAATTTGCATGCATGTTCCATCCTTGAACTTGCACATTTATCCCAGGAAGGTGTTGAAAAGTGGAGTATTTTGAATCACTTTATTGCAACAAATTTGGTCATTTCATCTCTTTAAGTACTCGTACATACCAATGGGATTCTTGTACTTTGATTTTACTTGTGAGAGAGTTGAGAATTGTTATACATGCATGATAATTTGTGTGTGTGAATGGTGAAATTTTTTATAGTTTCATTGTGCTTGAACATGCATGATTGATTGACTTGTGTTGGTTGATTGCTTTGATAACATGTACGTTTTCAACTTGAGAATGTTGATCATTTGCACATGCATGAGTGTCGGCTTGTGTGGTCAATTGATTGTTACATGTATGTTATATTGAATTGGAAGAGTTTATTTTGTCTCCAAAGATGAAAGGGAGATGTGACGAATTGTTTCATGAGAATCTGGAATTCTTGCTGTAAATCATCAAGTTGTTGTACGTGCTTTTGCTTGACTTGAAAGTCAGTTGTTTGAAGAAGCATGTTTTATCGACTTGTGTTTAATTGATGGTTTATACACAAAGATGTAAGAGTACATGGCGATGTTCACATGATGTGACATTTGTTTCGTTGAAGAAGCAAAAGGAAGAGGTCGTCAAGTTATATTATTGCATGAGTGTTTTTCAAGGTTAATGATGTTTCTTGTGACAAGATGTCGTGGGATTTCAGAAGGTCCACGCTTGGGCAAGAGGCTCATGATTAGCCTTCACTCTCAAATCATGACATGAGAAACATGTTAATACTGGAGGATGATGGAATCAAGAAGTGAAAGTGGACAAAAATGCCAAAACAATTTGCAGCCATTATAGACCATTTGATGTGTTGATGCCAAGAAGCAAAAGACATGGTGAATCCATTCTTCTAGATATGGAATTTGAAACCATGGAGGTAAATGAATGGTCATTTCTTTTCTTGTTATTATTGATATTGGAACTCATTGATGTAGTTCACTCAGATGGGTTTAACTTGGAAAAGTGGTTTCCAAGGAGAAGCTTGCATCGAATGCATGTGTTGCAAAGGAGGAACACGATTCTCAGTGGGAAGGCCATCAGTCAGCTTTCCAAGCACTGAGGAATCGCTTTGGTACAACAAGGTGTTTAATCAACAAGCAGCCAACTAGCATTGGATTGGGTCAGCAACAAAAGGAGAACAATGGTTGAAGTGTTAAGCCATTTACAAGGCAAGACATGTCAGTGAACTCAAGTGGTTTTCGTGGAGATTTTCCAAGTAGAATCAATTGATATAACTTGGGAAGGAGAATATTATTCAACTCTCATCAGAGAACCAGATTTAGTGGGTCCAAAATCCTGTCAGTGGGAAGGAGTGATCAGAATCTGGATTAGGGGCAAAAATTTGCTCAAAAATAAAAGTTCTCAGAATTGATCAAAACCTAAATGAATGTGTCGTCTCAATGATACGATCCCAACACAGCTCATTTCACTCAAAATGGAGCTCGTATGAGAAAGATAGAACCTGTTGTCCCTTTTGTCAAACATGCAAATTTTGGGTACAGGGCTAACTGGGATGCTGACTAGGCATCCGTACAACCCAGTCATCAAAAGGAATATTCTAGGGAATATTCCCATAGGTGGCTCAATTGGGATGTGACAAGTGCCGGCATCGGATTGGTCAAAGACATTTAGGTGGACCAATGAGAGGTTGACACGTGGCAAGCTCGGAGGCCGCCACGTGCCCTCTCAAAGGTTGAGTAAAATTATTTGCAGGTCAACAAAGTCGAACCCAAGAACTTTCCCACACAAGCCCAACACATTACCACTATGTCACGACAACAGTTCTTACCATACACCGGTCACAATTTGTATTTAAATTTTAAACTATGGTGATTTGGGGAAGGACAGGGCCAGCCCCCTCCACATGTGACCAACTTCAAAAATCGGAGGCCAACTCTAACTCTAACCACACGAATTAATGCACTAAGTGGATGTTAATGCTAATTAAACCATGATTATCACTTAATTAAGTGTGGGTTTAATTTGGCGACAAATTGGCAGGCTTGCTAAATCCGAAATATGCCAATTTTGGTGGGGTTAACTAGAGTTTCTCCAGATTTGGTGGAGCTTTCCTAGGGAAAAATGAAGAGGCCATAAATTTGGCATATTTTGACCAAATTTGGCTCAGAAAGAGTTATTACTAGATGATTTGGATGTTATGAACATAATGGAATAGGTTATGGAGGCAGAAAGACACTTTTTATGTGATTTTACTACATTGAAGTTTAAGGAAGCATAGGGCCACCAGAAGAGGAGGTCAAGTCTAGATCAACTAAAGTCCAATTACAGAGCTCGAAGATTCAATTTTGGGATTTTTCTGTCTTATGAATCCAATGGAGAAGGTTTCAAAGCCATTGGAGCACTTCAGGTGCACGTAATCATAGAATTGACCATTAATCCAAAGAGGGCTTAACCATTGAAGCAGGTCCAAGGAGATGTAGCCCAGGAGGGGTGAACTTCTTTATCAGCATTGTGTTATGAGTTTGTTTTGTTTTAATTATCTGCATTTTACTTGATGTATATGTGTTTTAAATAGATAATTAACCTCATAAATTTCTCTTAAAAGACACTTAACACTTGACACATAATTCCTCACATTTTGGTTAATTTAAGACGATCCTAAACACATTTTTTTAATACTGATGAGGGAGCCTGCATAGCATTAACAAGTTTTCCCAACATTCAGACCAAACAGGATAGGAAATCTGTGAGAAGTTCACAATTAATCGTCTGTAGTAACCTTCTAGCCCCATGAATGATCTGACCTCATCCACATTCCTAGGAGTTGCCCCTTCCATGATAGCTCTAATATTTTCCGGGTCCACTGTTATACCTTCCTTGGAAACAACATGTTCCATGTAATGTACCTCTGTCTGAAAGAAGTTTCATTTACTAAGATTGGCATACAACAGATTCTCTCTCAACAATTTTAACACTGTTTCCATGTGTTCTTCATGTTCTTCCTCATTCTTAGAATATATCAATATATCATATGTTATCACTCCAAAATTTCTCTTGAGTTGTTATGAAAGAAATGATAGAGGTAACCACAAACCTACTTTGGAGATTAGGATCTAGCCTTCCTAATGCTTAGAGAGGGCTCGCTCTTTATGATTTAACTTTGTTCAGTTAATTGATTTTAGGCTAGTTATGATTGTACTTGGGTTTTGATTTTGATTTGGTGGTGGAATCACCGACTTAGATGGACAGAGGGATGTCTTTTACCATTGGGATATGGAGTCAAATGTCAAGCAAATAGGACTGGATCAAGGTCTAAAAATAGTGTCTACAAGGCAAGGTAACTGAGTTATTTCAGATCTTAAGGCTGGATGGTGAAGTGATTTTCATTCGGATCCAAAGAGAAATTAAGGGTTCCTTAGACTGAATTATGAAGGAAGTGAAAGAGGTCAACTGGGATGGGAGAGCAATTAAGGATTCTTAGATCTGGATATCAAAAAAAAACATTAAAATGATTAATTGTTCAAGACAGAGTGTACATAAACAAATTCTGAAATAAATTTCCAGTTAATTTATTCAATTTAGATAACAAGTAAGTTTGTGAAATACATAAGAGAATAACAATTTGACAAAGAAAATACTTCATTGAAGTAGCTCAACACATGAATCCTGTAATGAAATCTCTTTATTACTCAGTCCAACCTGCTGACATGAAAAATTGGTACAATAACCCTCATGTTTCTGATCAATACAACTCTACAAATGTCTAGTAATCCACTCTAAATACTTCAAATTATGAAGTATTTATACAAAAATAATTTACAAAATATCCCAAATTGTCTTGGGAGTTAATCTAGGAAAAAGAAATATCTTCATGCAAGAAGATAGAGACAGATGTTCGACTGTTGTATGCTGTCCCTGTTTATTTGGTTGTGTTGTCTTTATGCTTTGATATTTTGTTTTTATTCTCTACCTTGTTGTTAGTCTTCCTTTCTGGTTGTTCTTTCTACTTAGTTTTTTTGACTGATACACTTTACTTGATACTCTTTCATCTGTCTGATCCGTGATTTTCCTTTCATTGTGTTGTTTTCACTTTTACTATGCATTTTAAAAGTAGGTCATTTAGCTTTTCCCATGTGTCTACATCTAGTAATTGAATATTTACCATCCTCCTGTAGATTTCATCTGCTTTTGTGTACTTGGAAAAAGTGGGTTTGTTCACAAAAAGGTGTTTTACCTCATGCTAGAGGTAGAATAGGTTCTCAAATGTCTGATATAGAACCATTCTAGTAGGCATCCCCTTCACTGAAGAATTACTTGCCTGATCCTTTGCCACTTCTCTGATTCTTCTGTTGTAGTCTTCTTGTGGCATCAATTTGTCATTTATCACTGAGGGTTTTGGTAGACCTTTTTGCCTCAAAACATCAAACTTTACCATGAACATGTCTATAGCCAGTTGCATGGTTTGCCATTTGTCTTCAAGGTTCATCATTAAATTCCTCTTGGTGAGCACCTTTTTCAATTTTAGTATTGTGTCAGTCTTGTCTGCTATGTCCAACTCTTGCTTAATATTTGTTTTTGGAGTTAAGAAAATGGATTATTCTAGTGGATTCTTATGGCATGTCTCCAAGTTCAACCTTAAATATTTGTATTTCTTATGTAGCCTCTTTGACTAAGTCACTTTGTTCAAAGATGACTTGTATAGATGGTCAAATATCACTTGCAGAGTCAATGATATTGGCCCACAACTATTCTTTAGCTTGGCCAAGTGGCTCCTTCAATGTTAGTTCTTTCTCTAAGTTCTTCATTCTTTCAGTCAACTTGGTTGACTTCTAAACTTCCTCCTTGTGCATAATTTGTGCAAGCTTATTCTTATTCTCTAAACTTGTTATCTTTTCTTTAAGCTTATTTATCTTTGTGGTTTGTGTTAGAGTCGATCTTTTCATCCCTCCGTCAGCGATCAAAATCTCTTTTGTTGCATTTCATTTTTAGGTGTCTCATTCAGTCCAGTTATTTGCATTCCATTAGGAGCAACGATTTTCTTATGAAATGGTCTTGTCACTCATCTCCCTCATGTCATGTATTTGTTGATCCATGTCTATACATCAAAATCAATTTTACAGTCATTCATAGTCATGGATGGTTTCTTGGTCAGCAAAGAGTCATTTCAGCCATTAGGTCTAGGGTTTTGTTTTTCTTAAAGTGTCAAATATTGCCAACAAACACATGAGGGAGGTTTCATAATAAATTTTCATCGCAAATTTCATCATCGCAATCTTTGATCATGACTTTTCTTCAAAACTCTATTTTGAAGAAAATCGTCATTTTGTTCTTTGTAATAAATTGCCATGTATATTTTCAAGGTTTTTTTAGCTGTCAAAAATCTTCAGGCACGGCTCTAGTCCTTTGCAGAGTTCCAGGCCATTCATCCCTACAAGACAAGCGAAAATCAAACCATTCAGTCCAAGAGCAACAAAGAAGCAAAACAGAGTTTCAAAGTGAAGTGTCAAAGTTTGCAACATGATAAATTGGTTTTTGAAATCAAGAGTTAAATCTTTGGCATATATATCATTTTTGTGTTCCAAGAGTTCATTTGCATACTAAACACATCAAAGAGCCAAAGTGGAAACGTGGAGGAGCAACGCAATCGAATTGAAGGCAAACTGTGTGTAAATTTTGGCGCGGCGCATTGACTAAATGGCACGACGCATTGGGCGTGCACAGCGCATAGGGCCATTTTCCGCAGTGTAAAATTACACAGGCGCGACGCACATGGCACGCGCGGCGCGTTGTGTTTGGTGCACGGCGCACAGGCCTGAAATGCTAATTTTCAGTCATTGCCTCCTAAAACTCAAATTGACTCAGTTTTTTCTGCTCAAATGAGTTCATGTGACCCTCCAGTTGTCATTTTAAAATGTTTGAGATTGGTTATGAGGATTTGCATGCCAAAACCAAACCCTATCAATGTGTTGAGATTTGCTCCATGGTTTTGAAAGTAGAGTTTTAAGGTTATTTTTGGTGCCAATCTTTTCTATTCCCCATTGTTTTTTTTTCTTCCTCCCCCTCACTGATAATATTACCATTACACACCTCCCCTATCATTCCCTATCCCCATATCACTTGCAGAGAGTCCCTAATATCCCAAGTCATTTCCCATCCATAGAATCATTTCATTTCCCATTATTTTCCCTTTCCCCATATCATTTATAAAATTACCAAAACCTCAAGTTACCCAAAGAGTACCCAAACATTTAAATCACTGTCCATTTTTCCTACATTTGTCAAAATTCTAAAGGGCAAATTATCGCTTGACAAGACCCCACTGTCCACACTACCCTATTTCCCATAGTCCCTCCAACATTTGGCAATTGTACCAAATTCTCATTCTTCATCTCACTGAAGCCAAATAGACTTTGAAACACCATGAAGGTGAATACCGATATATTATATCACCAAGATAGTGACTTTACAACTGAAACTGCATGCACCAGGAGGACACTAGAACGGCGTCAAAGGAAAGATCGGCTCCGAATCTTGGTCGAAGCCTCTTTGGCTGAGCATGATACTTGATGAGGCACCTTCTGTCCAAATTTCAAGGAATTTGGAAAAATTTTGTCATTTTTGAATTTTTTGGTCACAAAATAGAGTTTTCTGCCCAACGCGTAGTGCCAACTTGCGCACGCTTATGATTGGGAGATCTTCTGGAGGAAAACTTGGTGTTTTTGAATTTTTATGGAAAGTTATGCATGCTCAGGAATGACCTAAGAATTCCATCAAGTTCTGAGTGGCCTAAAGGGTCAAAAACACCTTGAAAATAGCCTTTCTGCCACTTTTTCCACACACAGGAACCAGCCTTGGGAGATTGAGATTTTGGAGGGGCAAATGAACACCAAATCTAGAAATTTCACTTGGGTTGGAAAGTAGACAGGCAGGGCTTTGCACCAAGCTATCATGGGATCAATTTGGGCTTCAGGAAGTGCCTCAAAAACAAGCTCAAAGTGGCGCAACGCATTGAGTTTCTGGGAGCGACACATAGAGAAATTTAGCCTTATTTTCACTCCACAGCTCTGGAATTCGCCTAGTCTTGGCCAGTTTTACTTTTTTCATATAACTCTTGATCTATCCTTATGTAATTTCATAACCATGATGTAATTTTGGCACATATTTACTTGTTCTAGTAGATTCATTCACTAAAAAGTGAAAATTAAATGAATGAATCAATTTCCTAACATATAGAGGCAAGTTGTTTGATTGCCTAGATTTCAGTTCCTTGCTTAGAATTGGTTGAAACAACTCCTAGAATGATGAGCTCGACCCCTAGAGGCATGGGAAGGAGTTAGGCTTGTCTATATCATGTAATTTCTCAGTCATTTTCAAGGTTGGACACTTGGGATTGCTTGGCACTTCATTGTTCATCAATTTTCAGCATTTTTGGCAAAGGAAAGACCAGGGTTTTGCAGCACTTGTTGGGATCCTTGTGGCTCTGTGTTTTGATGGTGTTTTTCTTCATGTAATTGTAAGTTCATTGATGTTTTATGTATGCCATTTCCCTTCTCTTTGCTTCTGAAATTAAACAAATTGAGTGACAAAGGTAGAATTCATGAGTTTGTTCTGCTTTGCCTTAAACTTTGTTTAGTTTTACATGTTTTCATATATTTGGAGAGGACTCTTGCAGCCTCTTTCCCTATTCAGCTCCTCAGCGGTATTTTCTATCCATTCATTTAATCTAAAGCATCAAAACTACTGCCTACCTTGCCCCAACCAGAACTCTGCAAAAATTTGGCCTCATCCCCGGACCCAAATTTGCCTTTCCATTTTTCCAGCAAAAAACCCCCAAAAAATCAAATCAAATCCTTGCACTTCATACCTAGCCTAAGATCAGATTGTTAAATTAGTCATCTCAAGCCCCATCGATTATCTTTTGCTGAGATTGACCTGGAGAGAGCCCTCTCCTGTCCTCGTAGGGCTAGCTACGAGGCTGAGCGTGGTTTGATGTGGACCTAGAATCGAGGTAAATCTAGGCTCTAACATAGTGGCGACTCCACTAGGGAACTAATTTGATTGTTTGCTAGTATGCTTCATTTTGAAACTACATACGGAGTCTAAAGATTAGCCAGGTAGCCTTCGGAACGCTTTTTCTTTGCATTAGCGCAAGTAGATAAATGCTACTTCAGTCAATCTCTGGTCTAGTCTCGTTAACGGGAAATCTAACTTGCAAACACCCCAGTACATTTGATGATTCTAAGCTTTGGATGATAGGCTAAGAAAGTTGTTTATGTCCATTTGATCTTTTGAAAATAGCACACTGGCTTCAGGGAGATATACCAGAGCCAATCCAGATCCAAATCCTCCTCCTCTATATGAGAATCCCAATCTTATTCCAAGAATCCTTCGTCAAGAGAGTTCCGAGACTCCCGTGTTTAAATCTCATTCATGCCCTACAATTTTCAAGTATCTTGAGGAGCTCGACTTTGATGAACAATTTGAGTTATCATTTTTTGAAACCAAATTCGAAAGTGTTGTTGGTTCTACAGTCCCGAATCCGGACTTTGTTACAGCTCTTGAAATTGAAAAGACAAATAAGTCTATTGAGAATTATATTTTGAGACAGCTCCAGACTACAATTGAGGCTTCAAATATCTCTGATTTCCTAGAAACTGCATCTGCCACCCTTGGATCTTTCGTAACTACATTCAGCTCAAGGATTCCCACCGAACTGCCCTTCATTCCCACCATCCCTATGCAGCCTATTGTCTCAGATAAAAAGTATGCAGTAAATTCACCTCCGTCTACTCCTTCTACATCAAAAATTGCTTCTCCTCCACACACCCCTCCTCATACACCTCACACATCAGCTGCACCCACTCCTCCAACATCCCCAAGACCGAATCCGCCAAGAGCCATGGCTGCTCGATTTTCTCCTCTTATATTACCTCAGAACTTGGATGACATGCCAGCTGACTATCAGAGTAAGATTCCATTGTTTGATGGCACTCCTCAGAGTGTTCTGGCTCAACAGCATGTAGATAGAATGGCAAATTTCTTCGATCTCCATGAAATTGATGCAGAGAATGTGACCATGAGATTATTGGTCCAAGCTTTCGGTGGTGAGGTAAGAAAATGGTTCAGAGCTTTGGTAGCTAGAAATATTCCCACATTAGCTGAGCTTCAAAGAAAGTTCTTGGATCACTGGGAAGTAAAGAAAGATCCTCTTCAAATCACTTCTGAATCTACCAAGATCAAGCGGAATGTCGGTGAGTCCGTGCAAGACTACTGTATTAGATTCAATGCGGTCTATAATGCAATTCCTGATGATTTAAGGCCATCTATAAAGTCAAATTTTCTTAAGTTCCCGGATGGTTTTGATCCGGACATTACATATCAATTGAGAGAGAGATCCGACTACCTTAGAAGAAATGCAGAACATTGCAGTTAGTGTTGAGTCAAATTTGAATGACAAGAGAGCTAGATTGAAAGCCGAGAAGAAAGTCTCAATAAAGGAAGAAGCTTCTACGTCAGACCAAGTACTCCGCAAGGTAGAAAAGATGATTGAAAGGTTAACACTTGATAAGCCCGAACCACAGATTTGGAATCCCAATTTTCGTGGTCAGCAGCAACCACAATTCAGGATCAAACAACGTGAGCAGCAAGCACAAGAACCGGCACCACAACAACAGCAAGTAAAGACACCTCTTCAGCAGAATTTTGTTGGTCCTAAATTTGATGATGAAGATAATGTAATAGGAGAAGAAAATCACTTCTTTACTCCTGATGATATGCCCACCTTTATCACTGAAGATGATGAGTATGCAGAAAATTCAGCTGTACAGAAGGATGCAGATTTTATCTTGGCGAATGACACAGCTCTTGAAGAAGAGTCGGATGAGTATCAGAGAGGTTATATGAATGATTTGTCCACCCAGCAGTGTCAGTATTCACTTAGAAACAAAAATTTCCCCATCAATCCAATCCAGAAGAGAAAGGAGGTTCTAGCATCTAAGAATGAGTCACCTGTTGTACCAAAGAAAGGAAAAGAAATTGCTAATCCTACTACTAGCAAGTCTCCACCAGCAAATGAAAGAGTAAATCAGCCAATTGTATCAAAGGATAAAGCTAAAAGAAAAGATGTTCCAACCAAAGAGGTAGAAAAGATTTCAGCTTTTAGTTTAGAAAATGAAATTTCTAAATTGAAGCTATCCATTCCCTTGACTGAACTAATGAGGAACAACAGTTATAGAGGTCAAGTCTCTAAAATTTTGAATTTTGACCCAATGTCTGATATGGTGAGTGTGGAAGATGATCAACCTGAACTAATTTTTGGACCAGCATTAAATGGTGAGTCTCCAGACAGTGATGTGCCACCTTTTTATATTAGTCTAAGATTGCATGAGTTTGTGTTGCATAATGCCATGTTTGATTCCTGCGCTTCCCACAATCTTATGCCGAAGGCTATCATGGAGAAGTTGGGTTTGGACATCACTAGGAAATACCATGATATTTATTCATTTGATTCTAGAAGGGTGAGATGTATTGGGCTCATTAAAGACTTGGTTGTAAGTTTGGATTAGATTCCAACGAAGAATGTTTTGATGGATGTTTTTATGGCAGACATTCCTCCCAAATTTGGTATGCTTCTTTCCAGGTTCTGGGGAGAAAAATTGAAAGGGACATTACAACTAGATTTCTCCTATGCAATGATTCCTGTGTTTGGCCAAATGAGAAAACTGTATCGGGAACAAAAAATGAAATACATGATTACAAGCAAGGAGAAATTGATTAATCATCCGATTAATTATGTACATACAGATTTAGAGTCTTTTGTTTTGTATTCAGATAGTTTCAATGAGATAGATAGTCAATTAGTTGAAGCAGATAATATTTCAGAAATAGAAGAGAATTTCAGAGAAGTTTTGAAGAAAGAAAGACAAGAATAGGAAAATACCATTAAGCAATCAACTAAAGATAATGGACAGCAAGCATAAAAAACAGAGTTAACAGAGTTTCAACACTTAGAAGAAGATGAAGAAGGTATGTGGACCATGGATTTCGATGGTGTAGTGGGAAATGTTGGTGCTGGAATTGGTATTTGGGTACGTAGTCCTTTTTCCGCTTTGAACAAAGTGCCTAGTAATGTGCAGGTATGTTCTTACAAGCTAGCTTTTGATTGTTCGAACAATGAGGCTGAGTACGAAGCTTTGATTGTTGGCCTAAAAATTAAGAAAGTTGAATGCTAAGAGGATTGCTGTATATGTCGACTCTGAATTGGTGATTAAGCAAGTTAAAGGCGAATATCAAGCAAAACATCCTTGGATGCGGGCTTACCGGAATGCAATCCTAGATATCGTGAAGTTGTTCTTAGATTATACCTTGACGTGTGTGCCTCGTATTCAAAATAGCATTGCAGATGCACTTGCTAAGGCAGTGAGTAATTTGAAGATTCTGATGAACTCAAGTAATAAATTCGAAATCCATGTGAAACATCATCTGACTGTCGCGAACAATCAGAAATATTGGCAAGTTTTCCAAGATGACGAGGAGATTGATGATTTTCTGCAAAACAAAGGTAAGTTCAAAGATACCTCAATTGATGTAGAACATGATGATGGTAAAGATGATGTGCATATCAATAAAATGGAAGTGTTGTAGCTAAAGGATAATATTATTCCTAAAGGCTTAATACCTTTAGAAGAACTCTTTGATCAAGATGACGTAGCCCACAAACCAACATTGTAGCCAATAGAGAAAGGAGTTGAAGAGGTGAATATTGGGACAACTGAAAATCGAAAAATGGTAAAACTGTCCAAAGCATTGGCATAGAAGATAAAGGCCAAATATATCAGTTTGTTGTCATCCTTTACTGATGTGTTTTCTTGGGACTATTCCGACTTGAAGACATATGATACCAATATAATTCAACACACTATCCCCATCAAGCCTAATCATAAACCTTTTAGACAGAAGTTGAGAAGGCTAAATCCAAAACTGCTGCCATCAATTGAGAAGGAGGTAAACAGGTTGTACAAATCAGGAACCATCGTTCCCATCAGATTTTCTGATTGGATCTCTAATTTGGTGCCCATACGAAAGAATATAGGTGAGATTCGTTTGTGCATCGATTTTAGGAATCTCAATAAAGTTTCATTGAAGGATAATTATCCGTTGCCAAAAATGGATCATATACTTCAACGAGTAGTTGGAGCATCTCGTATGTCACTACTCGATGGTTATTCTGGATATAACCAAATTTTGGTCCATGAAGATGACCGAGACAAAACAATGTTCACCAGTCCGTGGGGGACTTTTCATTATGCTAAAATGCCTTTCGGTTTGAAGAACGCAGGTGCCACATTTCAGCGGGCAATGCATATGGATTTCGCAAATGAGAAGGATGTCTTTTTGGTTGTGTACCTTGATGATTTGACGGTGTTTTCCAATTCAAATGAAGAACACATGTATCATTTGAAAATTGTCTTTCAAAAGTGCAGAAAATATGGTGTGTCACTAAATCCGAAGAAAAGCTTGTTTGCCATGGATGAGGGAAAACTACTTGGACACATTATCTCAAAAGATGGCATTCGTATTGATCCAACACGTGTAGAGGCAATTCAGCAAATTGACCTTCCCCGGAATAAGAAGGAGATACAATATTTTAATGGTAAGATGAATTTTTTACGCTGCTTTGTGCCTAATCTTGCTAAATGCTTAAGAGAGATTACAAACATGCTTAAGAAGGACAGCCAAGTGAAGTGGATGGAAGAGGCTGTAAAATCTTTCAATCTAGTAAAATTGGCACTTTCTTCAGCTCCGGTTCTAATTAGCACGGATTATACTAAGGATTTTATACTGTTTTCATTTGCTTTGGAGCATACTATGGCAGTTGTATTAATGCAGAAAAAAGATGAGCATGAAAGATTAATTTCTTTCTTCAGCCGAACTTTAAGAGATGCAGCCTTGAAGTACACCATCATTGAAAAACAAGCCCTTGCACTTGTAAAAGCATTGAAAGATTTTCGGGTATATATTCTGCATTCTCATATTTTGGCTTATGTTCCTAACGCTACTGTTAAAGATGTTTTAATACAAACAGATCCAGAAGGAAGACGAGGCAAGGGGATTGTAGCTTTGTTGGAGTATGATGTGGAGATAAAGCCCACAAAGATTGTCAAAGGACAGGGATTAGAAAAGTTAATGGCTGAATCGAATTTGCACGCCTTAGACATCAATCTGATTGCTGCTATGTCTGATGAGAATGAGGAAGGTTCGTCAATTCAGGTATCTGAAATATTTGTTCTTTCTCCGTGGTATTTAGATATAATATATGTGCTTCATAATTTATCACCACCACGTGGCATGGCTAGGAACAAAAGTAGAACTCTCAAGTTAAAGGCTGCTAAGTTTTGTATTTTGAATTCTTCACTTCATTGGAAAGATCCTGGTGGTGTTTTGTTGAATTGTTTGGTGGAAGAAGAAGCAAAGCAGGTCATGGAGGATTTCCATAAAGGAGATTGTGGCGGTCACCTTTTTTTGGAAAACAACGGCAAATAAAATTCTGAGAGCGGGATACTATTGGTCGACATTGTTTGCTGATGTATATAAGGTTGTCAAGAGCTGTCATAAATGCTATATTTTTGAAGGAAGGCAGAAATTACAGCCTTTGCCGCTTAAGCCCATTGAGGTGAGTGCCCCTTTCAATAGTGGGGGTTGGATTTCATTGGTGAAATTCATCCTGCTTCTTCAGGTGAACATAGGTGGATCCTAACGGCAACAGAATATTTCACGAAATGGATCGAAGCAATTCCCACCAGACAAGCTATGGATGCGGTAATAATTTCATTCCTTGAGAATAACATTTTGTCTTATTTTGGTTGCCCGAATAAGTTAATCACTGATAATGCAACAACTTTCAAATAAAAAAGATGATTGAGTTTTGTAACAAGTATAAAATCATTTTGGGACACTCAACTGCCTATCATCCGCAAGGCAATGGATTGGCAGAGTCTTCTAACAAATCTTTGGTCAACATCATTAAAAAGTTGCTGGAAATAAACAAGAAAAGTTGGCATAAGAAGTTGGTCAATGCACTTTGGGTAGATCGAGTGAGTCAGAAGAAATCCATTGGTATATCCCCCTTTGAGCTAGTTTATGGAGTTGATACAGTGTTTCCTACCTCTCTCGCAGCTCCGGCAGTCAAAATTCTTCAGGAGGCTGGCAGTGAAGATGATCATATGCAGAGAAGACTAAATCAAATGATCCATTTGCAGCAGATGAGAGAAGAAGTTTTTCAAAACACGTTCAAACTGCAGGAGCGAATTAAGAAAATTAATGACAGAAAAGCAAAGGTGGATAAATTTCAGTTGGATAACATGGTGCTGAAGTGGGATCAAGGAATGAGGAAAAGGGTAAACATAGTAAGTTCGAAAATCTCTGGAAAGGACCCTTTAAAATTGCTGCATATCATGGTCAGAATGCCTTTCTTCTAAAGGAGATGAGCGAGGAAGATTGTCCAGGAGGGCTGGTCAATGGTCGGCTACTCAAGCGGTACCATTCCTAAGAAGTTTTTTGCTGTTTACATTGTCACTGTATATACCGTTTTATTTCAGTTTCATTGCAAGAGTGCGCTGTGATATTTTCTTCAGTTTGGGGGCCGAAGTGAAGGCTATAATTCTGAAGAATGATCTCAACTTTGGTTTGAGTGTGTTGAGTTAGTCTTTCAGTCATTTTAATTTTAAAATTGAGTCAGTTTGAGTCAATTTTCAGTTAATATATTGAATCAAGAGTCTTGTGTAGATTTCTCGAAATAATGGACTCCATTGCGCAATGAATGAAGTCACTGCCTACTCTCCCAGAAATCTGTAGTTCTTGGCACCTCCAAGGAGCTGCCATCCCCATTGGAGCCAATGTTAGAGTCGGTCTGTTCAGCCCTTCATTAGAGATCAAAACCTCTTTTGTTGCATTTCATTTTAGGTGTCTCATTCAGGTCGATCACCTGCATTCCATTAGGAGCATCGATCTTCTGACGGAAAGGGTCTTGTCACTGTACTTCCCTCATGTCATATACCTGCTGGTTCATGTCTGATCATCAATGTTCATCAAATCAATTTTACAGTCATTATGGATAGTCTTTTGGTCAGCCAAGAGTCATTTCGTCATTAGGTCTAGGGTTTCGCAAATTTTGTCTTCAAAGTGTCTAATAATGCCAGCAAGCACATGAGGATGTCCCCAATAAGTTTTCATTCCAAATTTTCATTATCAATAATGCTTGAGAATGATTCTTCTTCAAAACTCTGTTTTGAAGAAGAAATCGTCAAATTTATTTTTTGTAATAAATATGTAATTTTCAAGGTTTTTCAGGTTCTATAGTTCTTCAGGCATAGCCCTGGTCACCTTTGGAAAATTCCATATCAGCTATCCCTGCAAAAAATAGACAAGAATTCCGTCATTCAGCTCAAAAAATCAAGTGGAAACAAAATCAGAGTTTATATTAAAAGTGAAAGTGCCAAAAGTTCCGTAAACATTACAAAGTGGGTTATTTGAAATTAAAAATCAAAGTCATTGGGCATATAAGATATTCTTGGTGTTTGAAAATTCATTGGTATGTCAAAGAAGCCGAGTCAAATTGTGGAGGAGTGAAAACAAGGTTTTGAAGAACCGACCGTGGGTGAAATACTGGTCGCGACACACAGGAAGAAGGTTGCGATGCACCGGGAGGTTGCGGCGAATAGAGCTGTCGTCCGCAGTGTAAAATTATAACGTGCAAGGCGCATTGGCAAGTCGCAGCGCACTGGGTTGTGCATGCGGCGTACATAACCAACAAGCAGTTTCGTCATTGCCTTCGCTCCCATTTTCATTGAGTAAGTCCGATTGACCTTGAAATTGTTATAGAATGGTGTTTGGTGCGGTTTCAAAGTTTGGTTTGGAGAATTTGAATGTTGAAAATTGAACCCTATCCTCTTATGAAAACTGCTCTTAGGGTTTGAATTTGAGTTTTAAAATTTGACTTTGGTGCCAAAATAATCTAATCCTTGTTTCCCTTTTCCATCACTGCATCATATCATCATTTTTAATCCCCTATTCCCTTATAATCCCAAGTAACTCATTCCCATTTATTCCTATCCCAAAACTTTACAAGCTCCCATCATTATCACTTTTCCATATCATTTAAAAAATCCCCAAATCCCAGATTCCTAAATACAGTCAAGTGATTGTTATTATATTTGACTGTAATTACATACACCGACTATCCATATTTCCCTATTCATATTTCCCATAGTCCTTTCCTATTTGGCACACATTTGGCAATTGTAAACAAAGCACCAAATTCTCATTTTCAACAAATCAAACATTCACTTGGCATAGACTTGTGACACCATGACAGACACTGAGTCATCATATGAACAAGACAGTGATTCTACCATAGAGCTTCATGCACCGAGAAGGCCTCGTAAGGGTGGCAGACATGTCAGAGAACAACCCACCTCATTGACTCAATTGCAGGCCTGCCCACTTACCATGGCATGTTTTCAACAACAGTCATGCTTTCAGTATTGTGAGATGATTGCTCAGATTCAGTATCATCAGGAGTTGGCTCGGTTGTTTGTTTTACAGTTGCATGATGGTAATGTAACTCTTGCTAGTGTAAATTTCACATTGACACTAGAAACCATTTCTCAAGCAACAGGAATACCGAATGTAGGTGAGGAATGGAACAAAAGACAGCAGGTAGAAAGAGTACATTATGAACCATATATCAGGCCTAGCTATGTGAGATAGCTCAGCAGGGTGTTCCCATTCTGGTTTTTGAAAGAATCCTATGCGCCGTTGATGAGACTCATTATCAGACATTTCAGTTGTGAAGGCCGTTTCTCACGCCTCTATGCATACCATATAAGGTTATTGATGCACTTCACGAGAGTGAAGATGATTAACATTCCATATTTCATGTGCTGAAACATCGAGAGGATGACTACTCTTGTGCAGAAGAAGACTCCTGAACAACAGTACAATAGCATTTATCACTATGCGCTCATCAAGATCATTGTTGTACATCAGCTTGGTTTGCAGTGTATCACATGGGAAGACTTCATTTACTATGAGTTTTTCACAGCTTCAGCAACTCATCAGGAGGTTGTTCATGATGTGGGTGAACCTTCACATCAGTATGGAGGTCAGGAGGCAGAGACTACTAGTGTGCCGACATATGTCACCTATTAGAGAGGCATGAGAGGATTGTTTACAACAGCCCAATGAGTACTATCTCCACCTGGGGTGGAAGGGGTCTCGTTGCCATCATCAGCAGCACAGGTACAGGTACAAGACAGAGGCAAGAAGCCTATGCAGGATGAGGGCCCTTCAGGAGGCCAAGACACTGATTTCATCCTCATTGATGATGATGTGAGCTCCCCTAGCTCAAACTTGAGGGAGATTATTCAGGAGCAGAAGTCCAAGATAGATGCATTGACCGATAAGTTGCAGAGAGCTCAATGGGTCATAAACTATTTGGAGTAGCAAAACAAACAATTGGAGGATCAGCATACAGTCATGGAACTGCAAAACATCCGTGAAAATCGCCAAGCTGCCCAAAGACGGAGGGTGGAGTTCACTTCGCTTGAGCAAGAGATCAACGCCGATTGGGAATCTTGGCTTGAGAGGATCAACATTCATCTTGAGAAGCTATTGGCAAAGGCAAACAGGGACAAGGACATGCTCAGGCACATGAAAAATCATTATTGGGCACGAACTCATGTTTGCAAAGCGAGAATCAAAATCCTGAAGGCAAGACTAGGGAGAGAAATAAAACGACGCAAAAGGCATGATAGGATCCGAATCTTGGCCGAAGCTTCTTTGGCTGAGCATGATACTCAATGATGGACTTTCAGTCCAAGTTTCAACAATTTTGGAGAAAATTTTGTCAATTTTGAATTTTTTGGCTTCAAAACAGATTTTCGTGCCCAACGCGTAGCGCCACTTGGCGCGCGCTTATAATTGGGAGATCCTCTGGAGGAAAACTTTGCATTTCTAGATTTTTTATGAAAAGTTATGCATGCTCATGAATTACCTAAGGATTTTATCAAGTTCTGGGTTGCCTAAAGGGTAAAAAACACACAAAAATGACCTCTCTGCCACCTTTTGCACCCACAGGAAGCAGTCTTGGGAGATTGAAGTTTTAGAGGGGAAAATGACATCCAAATCCAGAAATCCCACTTGGGTTGGAAAGTAGCCAGGCAGGGCTTTCTAGCAAGCTATCATGAGATCAATTTGGACTTTGGGAAGAGCCTCAAAATCAGCTCCAACGTTGTGCTACGCATAGAGATTTTGGGCAGGCGCATAGAGAATTTTGGCCTTTTTATCACTCTTCAGCTCAAAATTTCGGCCAGTTTTGACTAGTTTTACTTTTTGATGTTACTCTTGATCTAAATTGATGTAATTTCATGACCATGATGTAAATTTGGCACATTTTTACTTGTCTTAGTAGATTCATTCACCAAA
This sequence comes from Pinus taeda, assembly GCA_000404065.3. Taxonomy (NCBI): domain Eukaryota; kingdom Viridiplantae; phylum Streptophyta; class Pinopsida; order Pinales; family Pinaceae; genus Pinus; species Pinus taeda. The sequence continues at coordinate 35,166 of APFE031232147.1, read as the reverse complement.
AGGTGAAATGTGAGTGAATGAATCAGTTTCCTAACAGATAGAGGCAAGTTGTTTCATTGCCTATTGTTTAGTTCCTTGTTTAGATATGGTTGAAACAGCTCCTAGAATGATGAGCTCGACCCTAGAGGCATGGGAAGGAGTTAGGCTTGTCTATATCATGTAATTTCTCAGTCATTTTCAGGGTTGGACACTGGGGATTGCTTGGCACTTCATTGTACATCCATTTTCAACATTTTTGGCAAAGGAAAGACCAGGGTTTTGCAGCACTTGTTGGGATCCTTGTGGCTTTGTGTTTTGATGGTGTTTTTTTTCATGTAATTTTAAGTTCATTGATGTTTTATGTATGACATTTCCCTTCTCTTTGCTTCTGAAATTAAACAAATTGAGTGACAAAGGTAGAATTCATGAGTTTGTTCTACTCTGCCTTAAACTTTGTTTAGTTTTACATGTTTTCATCTGTTTGGAGAGGATTCTTGCAGCCTCTTGCCCTCTTCAACTCCTCAACAATATTTTCTATCCATTCATTTAATCTAAAGCATCAAAACTACTGCCTACCTTGCCCCAACCAGAACTCTGCAAAAATTTGGCCTCATCCCTGGACCCAAATTTGCCTTTCCCTTTTTCCAACAAAAAATCCCCAAAAAATCAAATCAAATCCTTGCACTTCATACCTAGCCTAAGATCAGATTGTTAAATCAGTCATCTCAAGCCCCATCGATTATCTTTTGCTGAGATTGACCCGGAGAAAGCCCTTTCCTGTCCTCGTAGGGCTAGCTACGAGGCTGAGCATGGTTTGATGTGGACCTAGAATTGAGGTAAATCTAGGCTCTAACATGAAACATAATCAAATTCATGAGCAACATCAAGTAGAAACATGCATAACTGATCAAGAGAAATAATCACACATAACAAAAGATATATCCAGGGGAAAGCACCAGCATAAAACCCCAACCATGTATTATCAACCAAGAGGAAATCCTCTTCACAATACAAAAATAATTAGCTCTCAAGCTATTCTGCTCTCTCTGTACTCTGATGATATTCAATCAGAAGATGAAAATCATGAACTACCTAAGCCTCAATATATAGGCCACAAGTCCTCCAATCTCCTATAATAGATCCTTCTTTGTGCAAGAAATACTTACTAAGAAATATCCAAGCATCTGATAGTACACTGTCCCACATCTGATTTCAACTGGGTCTCTGACAGAACTGACATGCAACAGTTATCCATGAGTGAATCCTCAGTTATCTAAAATAATAGTTGTCACATGCATGCAAGCATTAACAAACTATATTTTATTATTTTAACAACTTATTAAAATAATTTAACTGGACTTGACTAGTTAGAACTAAGTTAATTGATTCTCTTATTATAGAACTCATGCTTATTCCCTCAATCAGTGGAGGAAACTCATGTGCATGCTCACAAAGACTTCAAATTCGAATTTCCTTAATTAATTAACTCAACTGAATTAATTAATTAATATTTCATACTGCTGTTAAGACCAAAATTAATTTTACTTCCTATAGATAGACTAGGGACTGCTATAAATAGGAAGGGACCTAGAAATGCCATTTTTAGACATGTTATTTTTAGCATATCTATTTTTAGCACATTCTAAATTTAGCATTTCTTGTTGCACACTTTTCAACAGTAAATAAATTTTACTTGTATATTATCATCAGATGCATGTTGAGCTATAAATAGGATATTGCCCTTCTTATTGTGGTTAAATTAGATAAATTTAGTTTTAGTTAGAGGACACTAGGTAGGATCCTCACACATGGTATTAGAGCCTAGGTTCAAAATCTGGACCTTGAAACCTACCTACTAGCACAATTCTTAAAAAAAAATACACCCTAGAAAATAAATAAATGAATGAATAAGAAAATAAAGATTCTTTAGTTTATAAGAGATTAACCATTCCAAAAGTAAGATGTAATAATATCTCACCTTCTAAAGACATTTTAATAATCCTTATGATATCTAGCCCATATTCTTGGCTTAATTGAATCAAAATTAGAAAGCTTGGACGTAGGGCCTTCAAGTCTGTATAATTAGAGAGAGTGAATTCTATGGTAGAGGGACTCAATGGCTAGGTTTCCTCTCCACGCCATTTTACCACCGCGATATTATCGTTGTTACCACCTTTAACTTCCCTTGCTATGTGAATGATCCATGCAGCTATGTCATTTGAGCATATGCCTTCATTTTGTTTTACGATATAGTTTGTAGTGTGATACTTTGTTCAGACCTATTTTACAAACTCCCTCATGATTAAGCCTCTTTCAGAAACTTAGAACTTTAGTAGCCATACAATTATGCATCCAACCTCGATATCCTCATTATATGGCACTAAATTACCTTTTTAACTTTGCTACGAAGGAATGGTAAATTTCCACCTTAGAATCTCAAAATTACCCCTCGACCCTGCCTTACAGACCCATATTTTGAATTGTCAAATTTCATGGGTTCTATTGGGTTCGTGTACTTCCAAAAGCACCTGAGACATCACATTCGATCTCACAAGGCTAACATTGATTCTCATGTCAAATTCCCTAATGTTTATTAGAGAAGTAGCTTCATTGAATGGGAAGAAATGAATGGAATGACTTACATAAATCCACTATATTTGCAGCAAGAACATCAATAGGGTTGGCAACACTTCCTCTAGATTAAAATCAGGATTTTCATCTCAATGTTGAACCATTTCTATTGATGAGTACTCATCCATGCTTCTCCATACCTCCTTTGAATGATTCATTTACAACTGTTGATCTTGATTCCCTACTGAAAACTATGTCAAGCATTTACACAAACAAGGTTTCTTTTGTTTCATTGTTTACTGATCCAGTTAATGCAAAATGCACTTTGTATCCCATGTATTTGAAATTGGGTTTTCATTATTCATCAGAAATTTTCCCCAAGACCTCTCTTCTTTGCGTTGAGAACCAAAAAGAAAACAAATTGCAAGGCCTGCCTTGGATACCAAAAGAAGTGTTCTTAATGTTGACACTAGTTACTTTTGGCTTTGTTCGTCTTCTTCATGCTTAAAATTTCCTCTTAATGATTTTTCACATAGTATGAGAAGAACCCAACTAAATATTTCAAATCCTTGCTTGTAGTCAACGTGTCGATGCCAATGTTGAGGGCTAAAGCATATTCAAGGATCCTCTGATGTTTGCGCCAGAAGAAATACTATAACACACCTTAGATCACCAACATTCAACTATTTTCATTTAGCAAGCCCTAATTCCTTTCCATCCTCAAAATTAGTTTTTTTTTTCTTCACCCTCATTATTTTCTTCAATATCATCTCATACATTTTCCCTGTCTCCTTATACTACACAAAGCAAAAGCTTCCATATATGTCATTCCTTGGATGGGAATGGCGACGAAAACAAAAGTTATGTTTCAGACAAGAATCTTGTTGTAACTATTATTTTACTTGGATGGCTTGGTGCCAATCAAAATCATTTGAAGAAGTATGTAGATTGGTACACGAGTAGAGGTATTCATGTTGTGACTTTTGTTGTCCCCATGGAGGAGCTCTAAAGCTTCAAACCAGGTGAAAGAGTGGAGCACTGCATAGAGATATTAGCACAAGAACTGGCTTGTTGGCTATCTGGAAAGGAGAATGATGGTAGAGAAAGAGGCCTTATGTTTCATTCATTTAGCAATGCAGACTGGCTCTCATAAGTGTCTATTTAATAATTTGTTTCCTTCTGTCAAGAAAAAAAAGAGAGTTTATCTTAATGTTACCAATAAATTTAGTCGTTGCTTTTGTTGGGTTCAATTTTAACGATAAAAACTGCAAATTAGGCCACAAAGGTATGGTGGAACTGGAAACTATTATTGGGAGGTCCCAATAAGGTCACAAGCTTGGTTTCCTCAAGTATTGTGCGTATATATTACATTTTCCATAGAGGTGCATCTGCTTAGGAAATAAAGCTTATCTACCTCGCATTATATTAAAACCATTCTTGAATTATTGAGGCTTGAGTGTTGGTATTATGCAGGCAAGTGGCGTAAGCAAGGGCGGGTTGAATCGGTAACACTCTCACTCAATAGGATCCTTAGATGAACTCCTCTCCTCCTTTGTACTATTCTTTGAAGCAAGCAATTATATTAAATTAAATATGTATTTAAATCTATTAAATCGGTTAAAATATTAAAATATTTTCGAAGGCAGCAAAATTATCTTAATGGAAACAAGTGTTATTGTCCACAGTATTTATGGCACCAATAAATTGTATTTACTACCATCAAATGGAACCAGTCGGTAACAATTTACATGTCAATCTACAAACAAACAAACAAAAAAAATCCCCTCTTGTCATATGATTTCACCCTACCGAATTCGCTTTTCAACATTTAACGATTCAAAGTTGTCATCATATCTCTCATACCTAAACATCTTATAATCCTATTATGTTTTATGTTTCTTCAAAATATGTTAAACGTCTTTTCTTTTTAATCTCTTCTTCACCTTGAAATAATTTATTTATTAGACCATATGGGATAGGCATGGGATAGTCCAATTACCAATAAGGTTAATAAAATAATTATATTTCACACACACACACACACACACACACACACACATATATATAAGATATTATATATTGTAATTTAAATTATTTATGAAGAGTGGTTGATGGTAACTTTTAACTTTAGGGTGTTAATTTATTTTTAAGATTTATATTTTCTTATTACATAAAAATATAATATTTTATTCACCAACGGAAATGTTGTTTATGGTTTTCCACATGGCATAATTATATCTTAATTTTGTTGATAACATGGTTATTATTATTATGGTTCTCCATATGGCATAATTATAACTTAATTTGTGGATAACATGGTTATTATTATTATCCAATTTTATACATGCAATGATTTGACTGCTAAGCCTATGAAGGCATACATACTCTACACCCCTCTGGTTTTGAACCTGTAACCTCTTAGGAGGAAACATGTGCTCTTAACCATTAAGCCCACTCAAGTTGTATTAAAGTGTTGATTATGCTTTGTCCAAATTGTGATAATAAGTGAAATGAAAAAGAAACTAGTGAACAAGAACCATATCAAAAGATATATGATAAATCAATTTATATATTTATTAATCCATAATTTAAAGTTATTAAACATTACAATAAAATTGAGTATAATGTAAGTAATCTCTATATAATCGAATTAAAATTTAAGTGATCTATTAGTTATAGAATATTATATAGTTAAAGGATATTATAGATATTTAATAAACAACCATATTTATTTGTATTTATTTATATCAAACATTATATACATGGTATCATTATATGTTCACATTTAAATGGGAAAAATATTAATAACATATTTTTTTTCCACTGGTAAAATCTGTAACTTTCATTTATGATTAGAAAATTACATTGATGTCGCTATGATTATGCTAGGTTCACTGTGCCTACAGTGAAACCTATGTCATATGCAAAAGTGAGTTCAAAAACTTAGATGTTCCACGCAGGGTCATCTAATATTTGTCAATTTTTTATACAAAAAAGACACATTTGGCTCGCTAAAACTGTTCAGATTGTTCTATAGAGAGAATATACATAAATACTGCTATAAACATTCATAGATTTTCATGCTGTTATTGCTCTGCATCAAGCTGATATCCCTGATCTATATAGGGACGGTGGTAGTATTTATGTTCCTGTTGTCCATTAACTTCAGTAATTTCCCAAACGCCTCGATCCATCAGCGCGGCCTCCTTGGATAATCTGTCGGCACCTTCGTTGTGCTCCCTGTAGATGTGAGAACATGAGATTAAGTTAAATGCTGCTTTGAAGTCCTGGATCTCATGCAGAATAATGTTGAGTGTGTGAATATGACAGATTGAATTATTGTTGAACCAATTAATAATGATTTTTGAATCCCTAAATATGTTGATGCTAGATATATTGTGACCCAAAGCAAAATGAAGGAGGTGTCTGAGGGTAATCAGCTCAGCAAAGTTGTTTGATCCCATGCCCAAACCCGCTTTGATTTTGTAATGGTGCTGGTCTGTTTTGTGGATGATGATTCCACCCCCACAGCCTTGCTGGTTCGCTGCGCCATCGAAAAATGCCCATGGGATAGACCGATCAATGTTGGGGGGCGGGTGTATGCGACGGATGGGAGCAGGTGGAGGTTCTGGAAGGTCATTGAAAGCCGCAATGATGCGGGCTTCGGCCTGGTGCCAATGCACAGGTTTATCCTGGAAGATTACAAGGTTCCGAGCCTTCCATAAATGCCATATCACTATGGCCGGAAGATTTATCAATTTCGTGCCTTTGTGCCTGGTGCACCAATCCGACCATGCCTCCGTGATGTTTTGGCCATACCATAGCCCATTGTAGGATAAGGAGCTTTTTATACTATTCCACAGTGCAACCCCGATACTGCAGTGAAGTAACAGATGATCTATGGATTCTGACTCCGCTTTGCACAGGACGCACCATGTTGGACCCTGGTGTGCTCTGCGCTGTAGGTTGTCTCCCGTAGGTACCTTGTTCCAGAGTACGCACCAGAAAAATAGCTTGGATCGCGGGGTGGTGGATAATTTCCATATAGATTGCCACCAGTCCATTAAGCTGTCAGGTTTCCTATAGCTAATGAGTAGGGTATACCCCACCTTTGGAGTGTAGAAACCTGCATCCAATGGACTCCAAATCAGTTCGTCACTTCCTTCAGTGATTCTAATGTGCGATTCCGTCAGTGCCTCCCTGAAGGAATTCCAAGCTTGATGCCACTGTGGGGGAAGGTTCATTTGTTGTGGAGAGCGCCAGGCCTGATGAAAAATATCAGAGGCCTCTTGATCCGCAATGTGAGCAATAACTTTGATGTTACGAGAGAGCAGATACTCTACTAGCTCCTGCGGAAGTTGATGCCTGCCTCCACTGCCAGCCCAGGGGTCAATACCAATCCTTGCTTGAGCACCATCTCTGATCCGCCAAGCCAAATTATTTAATAACATATTTTTATGTTATACATGACATAAATTAGATATTATATATCAATTGTTTACTTTATGAGAAGGCCCAAATAAATAAGGAAATTGATAAGTTAAATATTGTGTTTGAAATGGTATTAGTATAAGTTAAATTTCAAATTAAATAATATATATCAATTTATGTAGTATTGGTTGTTTGGATGTAAGATATATGTTATTTATTGAACGGATTTTGATTAAAAATAAAATATCAAAGAAAATATAAATGTAAACTGAATAATATGAAAGGGTACAAAAAAAAATTATATAGGAAGAATTGAAAAAAAAAATGGGTATGACAAGAGGAAATGAGAGGTTAAGTTATTGTCTTATCCATTACCCTTGTACCTTCACTTTCAAAGGACATTTTGTGGAGAGTATGCTCAAAGAGCCAAGAACTATAGTCAAAGGATTGTCCAATTAAAAGCTCAACAACCATTTGGAGTTGGTTTCCCATTTTAGTTTCCAAGGTAAATATTGTGTTCATTATTCCTCAAATGATTTGATACTTCTATGTCTAAGAAAGAAATATGTGTCTGAGAATTAGTGAAAGCTCTTCTTCATATTTAAGCTACTAATTGAAATTGAATTAATGGTTATTTGGTGAATACACAAGAATGGTTCCAAATTTCATTCTAGATTAGTATTTTGAAGGTCACCAAGAGCGAACTAATATTTGAGTATATTAAACCAATTCATTAATTAAAAATTTGTAGGTTACATACGAGATCACACATGAGAGGATTTAATATATCCTTGGAGATTTGTCTAGTATTAATAATGCTCATTTACGAGCATAGTAAAAGAAAAACTTATGCCTATCATTTTATATGTGTGTGTGAGAGTTGAATAAGAGTGGACAAGTCCTAAGTTGCATAAATATGTCTCGTATGGAACATATATTGGAACAATTCAAAATGGTGAAGACGTGGGAAATCGAGGTCGAGGAGGATCATCACAAGGACCTCCTACAAATAACCCATTTCCATCACCGGAACTAGCTCTCATCTTGTGCTCCTTGGAAGCAATTAATGAGACTTTAAGAGGGTGTTAAACAACTGAGGTGGAAGGGGAACACCCTCCATCAGGGTTGGGAAATCTTGAGCAATCAAGAGACTCTAATAGAGGACCTGCAATCGAGGATATTACTAGGGAGCTCCAAAAGATTAAGCTCCCAGATTTTGCTAGAGGTCGTGTCAACGAACGAGTAGAAGCCTGGTTCGAAGGAATGAGAAGGTGCTTTGCACTAAGAGATTATACTTCCAATTCAAAAGCTAAAATAACAATATTCCAACTCAGAGATAGTTCTTTTAATTTGTGGGGTAACTTAGAGCGTCAACTACACCTCACTTCGGACATAGTTACTTGGGATTTATTTGAGGAGAGATTCAGGAAAATGCACCTACCAACATATTATGAAGAACAACAGGTAGGAGCCTTCCATGCTTTGGTATAGGGAAACCGCACGTTAGAGGAATATGAGATTAGATTCATGGAATTGGTCAAGTATGTCTCCTACATGGACACTGATCAAGGCCAAGAAAATCATTTCATTTATGGATTGAACCCTAAGGTTAGGGTAATGGTGTGGATGTGGAAACCATTATCCGTTGCAGAAGTTATTGAACATGCCCATTATGTTGAAGAGAACTTAAACTTAAAAGGTGGAAAGAAAACCATTTTTACACAACAACCAAGGTTTATGGAGAAGGCCCCTAGTAACTTCTCCAGGAGAGGAAGTTTGAGGCCACCACCATATGGAAATAGGGTTGCACCGAGAGCACTGATAATGGGGATTTCAATGGTTACTAGTGCAGCTTCACCTGCAACTTCGAGGACTCATGCAAATCAAGGTCATACGCGAGGAGCCACGACTAGGCGCAAGGGTATCAGGGGAAGGAGCCCTCTCCAAATAACTCCACAACATTTTGTGTAGAGTCTATCACACATCACTTGTTGGGGATGTGGGGGACCTTATTACCAACATGATTGTCCTAAGTTGAAAATTGGTAACAACCATAGAGAAGGAAAAGCACCAATGGGGGGAGAAAGTAGCCACCATCGAATCTATGCAGCAATTGATAACCAACAAGTTGAACACCAATCTGTCGTGGTAGAAACCTTAGGTATGATAAACAAAGTAAGAGTTAAAATTTTGTTTGATTCTAGTGCTATAGATAGTTTCATTGCACCAGTTGCATTAGAAAAATGTGGGTTGGCAGCATAAGAGCACAATGACTTTAAACAAGTTGAAATGGCTTTTGAGATAAAATGAGCAGTAGGACCTAATGTTGAACAATGTCAGGTGAACCTCAGGGTGTGTATAACTTAGTTGAAGGAATACGTCACAACACTAGGGACATACGATGTAATCATTGGAATGGATTGGCTAGAAGCTCATAGAGCTTTGGTAGATTGTTTCAAAAAGAAGGTGATTTGTTTAGATGATGAAGGTAGGTCAATTGAGATTTGTGGTATCAATAGAGGAGTGTCCATACGATTCATTTCCATGATGAAGGTAAAACGATGTCTTCGAAAAGGTTGTAAATTATATGTGGACGAGGTTGTAAGTGACCAGAAAGGACCCTCCCTAGATCAACACCCAGTTTTGCCAAAATTTGAGGATGTTTTTCCTAAGGAATTGCCTGGATTACCTCTTATGAGAGAGATTGATTTCACAATTGACATAAAACCGAGTGCAGAACCCATCTCCAAGACACCCTACAGGACGCTCCAAAACTTTGTGAGTTGCAGATGCAGTTAAAAGAGATTTTAGAGTTGGGATTTGTTAGACCTAGTCTTTCAACTTGGGGTATACCCATGATTTTCGTCAAGAAGCAGGATGGTTCCTTAAGGGTATGCATAGATTATAGGGACTTGAATCGAACCACAATAAAGAATAGGTACCCGATACCCAGAATAGATGATATATTTTATCAAATGAAGGAAGTAACAATTTTCTCTAAGATCGATCTACGATCTAGATACCACTAATTGAGGATTAAAGAAGGTGACATCTCAAAAACTACATTTCAAACTTGGTTTGGGCACTACGGGTTCGTAGTTGTTCCATTTGGTTGACCAATGCACTAGTAGTATTCATGAGCCTCATGAATGGTGTGTTCAGGAAGTATTTGGACCACTTTGTGCAAGTCTTTCTAGACAATATTATTGTGTATTCCAAGAATGAAAAGGAGCACGAAGAGCACCTAAGGGTTGTATTGACTTGCTTAAGGGAAAATCAATTGTATGGAAAATTGTCAAAATGTTCCTTCTTTTAGAGGAAAATTCATTATCTTTGGCACATCATTTCAGGTGACGGGATTTCAGTTGACTCGGAAAAGGTAAGGGCCATAATGGAATGGCCAATACCAAAAAATGCTCATGAGGTGTGTATTTTTATGGGGCTAGTAGGTTATTATCACAGGTTTTTGGAAGGGATTTCAAGGATTAAAAAACCAATCACCACATTACAACGAAAAGGGGTCAAGTATGAATGGACGTATGAATGTGACACTGCATTCACCGAACTAAAGAGGTTACTAATTAGTGCACCTATCCTTCGAGTACCGGACATGGAAAAAGACTTCAATGTCTGCACTGATGCTTCAAAGTAAGGATTGGGAGTAGTGTTGATACAAGAAGGTGGAGTAATAGCTTACGCATCTAGAAAATTGAATAAACATGAAGAGTTGTATGTTGCCCATGACTTGGAGTTGGAAACATTGATGCTAACTTTGAAACTATGGAGACACTACCTCATTAGGCGAAGCTTTGAGTTAAGAACAGATCATCAAAGCCTGAAGCACCTCTTCACCCAAAGGGATTTGAATGCTAGACAGAGGTGGTGGAGCAAATTCATGAGTGAATATGATTTTGGTATCTCATACATTAAGGGAAAGTAGAATGTGGTGGCTGATGCACTAAGCAGGAGGCCATGAGCCTTCTCCCTAGTACCCTTGAGGGTTAAGTTGAGGGAATGTGTGTTGGATAAACTTTTTGAAGATAGTTGGTATCTAAAGGTTATATCAACACTCCAGAGTGGGAAGCAGATATAACCAAAGTTTGAGGGATATGTCCTTGAACCGGATGGACTATTGAGATTTCAAGGGAGAATGTACATCCCTAAGGAAGGGGGTACAAGAAGAACCATCCTCGAAGAGTCACATAGAGCACCCTATTGTGCATATCCTGAAGTGAAGAAGATGTATGCAGACATTTAGAAACTCTTCTTTTGGGTGGGAATGAAACAAGACATAGTCCATTTTGTCGCTAAATGTCTTGAATGTCAATAGGTGAAGGTTGATCATCACCATCCATCAGGATTCCTACAATCACATGACATCCCTATGTCTAAATGGGAGGTCATTTCTATGGATTTTGTTATGGGTTTGCCACTCACTTCATAGAGGCACAATTCTATATTGGTTGTAGTTGATAAATTGACCAAAAGTGCCCATTTCATCCCAGTGAGAGACACTTACGATGTTACTGATATGGCACGAGTTTTTATAAGCGAAGTTATTCGACTACATGGGTTGCCCATAAAGATCATTTCTAATAGAGACTCTCGCTTTACATATAGGTTTTGGACAATTTTGCAGACATTGTTAGGGACTCAGTTAAACCTAAGCACTACATATCATCCAGAAAAAGATGGGAAAACTGAAAGAGTAAATCAAGTTATGGAATACATGCTCAGAATGTGCATCATGGGGAAAGGTACTTACCATTGGTAGATTTTGCCTATAATAACAGTTACCACAATTCCATTGGGATGCCTCCTTATCAAGCTCTATATGGGAGGACATGTAATAGTTGGGCCATAATTAGTTCGAGAAATGGAGGAACAGGTAAGAGAGATTCGACAAAGGTTAAAGGAAGCACAAGATAGACAGAAGAGTTATTTAGATTCACATAGGACTGATCGTAGTTATGAAGTAGGAGACCAAGTTTTTATTCTTATCTGACCCAATAAGACCACAATTCAGTTTGGGAAAGGGAAAAAGTTGTCACCTCAATTTATAAGACCTTCTAGAATCAAGGAGAAGATTAGACCAGTTTCCTATCATCTTGTACTACCACCCCATTTGCATAAAACTCATGATGTTTTTCATGTATCTATTCTATGACATTATGTTTCTGATGAATCTCACAAACTGGATTGGAGGGAATTGTAGGTCTCAGACATGTGAACCATAATGGTTGAACCATTACGCATATTGGACCCTAGGGTTTGACAACTCAGATGCCGCATGGTGGACCAGGTTAAGGTCCAATGGGACAAGTATAACCCAGGATCTGCTATGTGGGAGGATGAAGAGGCTATACGTCGTGACTACCCCTCACTTTTTAAACATCTATGATGCCCATTTTGACTTAGATAGCTACCTATGATAAGAATCTATCTGTATTTCCATGTCATTTATTTATGAACACTATGTAATATTGATGCATTTATTTGGACAGGTGAAAATACTTATATAAATTATTAGATAGATTAGGTGTTGTTGATTGAAATATTTGATGTATAACCTAATGTATGAATTACTTGGTTACGGTTTATCTAATGTATGACTTATCAGAGTTATTGTTGTTTCATGTATGGCTTAAGTGGATATGATTTATCTAATGAATGACTTATCAAAAATATGATTTCTCTAATGTAAGATTTATTTCTAGTATGTTGTTATGAAGCAAAAAATTGATATGTGGATATTAGACTTTATAACACGATGTTTAAAATCATATATATATATATATATATAGTTGTTATGCATATGCATGAATGAGAACTAATCTGTAGATTGGAAAGAACGATATGATAACCAAGATCTATTCTTCTGATGGAGAATGTTGAGACATCCAATGATGAATGGTATGATGTACATTGTTCTATCACATTTTGTATCTACTTGATATGCACTCTTATGACATGGGTAAATTGTAAATGGCAGGTGACAAGACTACCTGGCTGGATTATTCGATGACAAGTATCCAACTAGCATCGTAGTGTGGTCCATATCAGGGTGTTGACCCTAGTTGTGAGGAGGGGTGGAGGAATTTCCCACCATGTAACCTCCAAACCTGGAATCGTGGGAGGGCAGTGATGGACACACTCCCCTAGACGCGTGATGATGATTGCTAGTTTCTTGTTGGGGAAGTTAGGTCGATATAGTCGACGCTTCTGCCATATTGGTTTTATCAGTGGTTAGATCGGTATAGCCGATGCCATAATATATTGCAGCAAAGCATGGATAGGGTGGGAGAGGAAGTAGGTTATGAAGGATATGAGGATATAGGTTAGTTGGAGACTCTTGATGGGAAGTGGTATCATTTCCTAACTTACTTAATTTGACTACTATAACTCTCTCTCTATTTTGTTATGCCTTATTATCAAACTTCTTTCGAACTCCTTGTGTCTTTTTCACTCTAACTCCAGGACAAATTTTTTTGAAGGAGGGGTGTATGTAATGCCCTACTTGATCATACCATGCTAATTTTTATTAATGTTTAATTAACATGAAATATTGACTTATAATTATTAAGAAATATTGGTAGATAACTACATTTGTGAAACTATAATTTTATTTTACTGATATGGTTGTTATTATTGTTATTATTCAATTCCCAAGTTGTCTTCTCAAATTTAATTTTGGATAGGATATGGTCTCATCCAATTTATTTCTAAATTAAATATCCATATCCCAAGGTGTCTTCTCAAATCTACTTTTGAGAAGATATGGTCGTCTCCAATTTATTTCTAAATTAAATATTCATATTCCAAGGTGTCTTCTCAAATCTACTTTTGAGAAGATGTGGTCTTCTCCAATTTAATTCTAAATTAAATATCTATATTCTATTCCCAAAGTGTCTTCTCAAATCTACTTTGAATAAGATATGGTAAGCAAAGTCAAGGATACTAAAATGAAAGGAGAGGGGGTAGTCATGACATTAATGTTAGGTGGCTGAGGTGGATGGGAGGAAGAGACATAAAAGAGAAGGAGGATGAGAGGAGAAGGGGAGATCCTTCGTCTTGGTTTTTGGTTTTGGAAAATTTTGTTTTAGGGGAGGAATGTGGAGAAAGAGAATGGAGAGATAAATGAGAGAATTCAAACTTGGATCTATTGGAGACTGTTGGTTTAACTTAGACACACTACCACTGGTTGGACTTGGGCTCGGAGGGTTAGGGAACCTGTGGAGGTTCCCAGGTTCCCTAGCTAGGAATTTATTCCTAGTTGGTTGGGAGGCAAATTTAGTTGGGTAGCTAAGAGGAGCACCCCAACCAAACTACTAGAACAAGTATTCTTCCATTTGTTGATTACTTATGTAAATTGTTGCAATGAAATTTCTTACTTGTTTAATATGTTATAAATAAATTTTACTTGTATATTATCATCAAATACATGTTGAGCTACAAATAAGCTATTTCCTTCTTATTTTGGTTAGCTTAAATAAATTTAGTTTTAGTTAGAGGACCCGAAGTAGGATCCTCACATAAATTCAAATTCATATTGATCTAAATTTGTTGAAGTGTACGAAGAATAGGATTTGAATATGAAAAGATAATATATTTGAACTTAATTTTATTTAATTATTAAAAAAAAACATATAATCTTATTAATAGTTATGATAAAATTAGTTTAGATATTTTTTAAAATGAAATTGTATTTAATATTATCATATGAAGTGAAATATGCATAAAAATAAAGAAGAAAAAATGAAAAATTCCATAATAGAGAAGAAAAACAACCCACATTAAACATGAGGCTTTGCTAATGAAAAAACCCTTTGACTAAGGCAAGAAAACCGCTAGCGTGTTTTTACATATCCATGTTTTTTCATTGAGAATCTCTACCACATGTTCCTTCTCAACAAATTAAAAAATGAAGATTCTCTACAACATGTTCCTTCTCAACAAATTAAAAGATGAAAAAGCCTTTTATTAGACTATTAGTTTGTACGCATCATCACCTAAGTGGTTGAGGCCAAACTTCCATAAATAAGTTGTGAATGACAAGCTCAAGTAGGGTAGGCCCTACAAAATAACTTAACAATATTTTTCTCACTCTATGGTACCATCACTACAATCTATTATAATGTTCATATTCTCCCTAGAATGACATTTTTAGGCATCAAGACAACCATTAGAGGTCTCTAGCATATTTATGATGTAGGGCACATCCTATGAGGGCTAGTGAGGGAAGCAAACATGAGTTAATACTAGGTAATGACACTATATTATAGATTTCACACCATATCTAGAAATTCTCTCAACTTCCTTTTCTTTTATTAAGAAAGTATAACTTGGAATTGTAATTGAAAAATGAATGTAAGGAACTACCTAATTAAATATTTAAAAAATATAATTCAAATTGGAGTATCAATCATTATCATATTCTCATTATAAAGAAACTCATGACGTTGAATGAAATACAACTACTTTTTTTCTAGGTTACACTCTTGAGGAAAACCCCTAAGTACTTCCCCTCGCCATTACATCAATATACTCATTATGAGCTTATCTTGTCACTTTTGGGGATTCAACCTAGCAGAGGAGAATAATAAGATTCCTCCCAACCACCAAAGCTAACCCCAATTAACATGAAATGAAATACAATTGTACAACATAAATCATATAATTTGGAAAGTAAATAGCCAAATGGGTTAGCTCAAGTTATTGAGTGATGTGAATTGAATTGAGAGATCTCATGATCAAGAACTTGGATCAATTATATGTGATATTGTTAAAATGTAGCAAGAAAACTATTCATTTGACTTGTGCCTTAGTCGAATGAAGAAATTCAATTTTCCACATTAGCAGGATTACTTGAATTGCAATTAGCTAGAGTGACATGGTCTTGTCTCCTAGTTAAATTAGTAAATTTGAGTATGTAGGCTAGAAGCAGATTTGTGCATGAGTTGATTGCTAAGATTAGCAATTTAGTGGAGCTATTGTTAATTAAACTTAGTTATCTGAGTTGAGTTAGTAGGAGTTCAATTGAGTAGTTATAACAGTTGTTAACTCACTAATCTCTCAGTTAATTGATCAATTTACTAAAAATAAACCCAATCATGCATGGAATTCAAATTCCCTAGTTGGAGTGGAGGAAAAGGCACATTGAAATTATCAATTGTATACTAGTTGAGTGTATGTACCTTTACATTGAGTAGGTGGCCAATTCCTCTAGCAATTGCGCAAGGAAATAGGGAATTTCCCTGTTCTTTAGGATTTGATTGTAACATCCCCTAGTTGATTTTCCATGTAAATAAAAATAAGACCAAGGTCATGGGACATGTATTCCAACCTGAATGTTGGGAAAAATGTAGTGATGGGTATCACTGATGATTAATTAATGGCTATGGAAATTGGCAAAGGAAAAGTGGCAATAATTGACATTTTATTTATTAAAAAAAAGGAAAATAGGAGAAAAGGAAGATGAAGGGTCACAAATTTGCATGTGAGGAAAATTGAAGGAAAATGAAGAAAATAGAGGGCTCAATGATAAAAAGGGCTATGAGGATAAGTTCACATATTTTTGTTGGTTTTAGCTTTTGACAATTTTAGGGAAGCTCTCTTATATCCTCTCATTCTCTCATACTCTTGCACACTTATAAAATTCTTGGATCATGCTTGGAGCACTCTAGTACTCATTCAGATTTGGAGAAATAAGGCAAAGGAAAGTAGGAAAGTGCAAGGGAAAAATTACAGCTGGAATGCTTGCAGGTAACAGGTTGCATGTTTGATTTCCTTGTTCATTCATGAATACATGGTATATGGATGTGATCTATTGGTTATGTGTTGTCATTGGCATGGAGGATTTCCTAGATTGACAATGGTTTTCACCTTGCCTTTCCATTTCCTAGATAGCCATTTTGTTGTGGGTTTTTCCACTTGATATTTTTTTGTTATTGCTCATAATTCCTTATGGTTGTGGGTTGGAACAAATGCTTTGGAAGCCCTAGAACAACTTGGATTGAGTTAATAGTCTTGGAGCCTAGGTTAGGACAAATGATTTGGATCCACTGGTGGGTTGAGTTATTAGTCCCTGGAGCTAGGTTGGACTCTGGAGGCCTAGAAGGTTGTGGGTTGAGTTACTAGTTCTTGGAGCCCTGGACAACTTAGGTAGAGATCGATCTGGTTGGCGTTGGTGATGTTTCACTATGAGGTGGAATCACTGGTTTAGGGTTGAGGTGGTTTGGCCTATGGAATCCCTGGTTTGGTTTGTCTTGCTTGATTCCATGAGACCCCACATTCATGCTTGGAATATGGCGTGGGGGTGATTAGCTAAAAGAGAGATTTGGTTCAGCCTAATCTATGGTCAGGTGGTACATGGAAGTCCCTGACTTAGTTAGTATTTTCATATGTTAATAGGAGTTATTATTCTATTGTGATTCATGTATATTTGTAATGATTATGTTACTGATATTATGGTTGAGTTCCCATGGTTTATATGCTGGTTATTTTATGGTTATATGTTGGTTATATGATGTATATCATCTATGGCTCTTGTCATGAACGATTTAGTTATTGATTGATGAATATATGGACTAATAATTATTGTTTCAGTTATGTGAAGAGGGCATAGGGCCTTCTTGGTTATTCTCATATTAATCTCAGACTATTATGATCAGATATGCATTCATGACCTTTGGCTTACATGTTTTCCATGTGTTTGACGAAATGCCTAGTTTGTTTTGGTCAGTCTAGGTTCAGTTTATGACTCAAGTTTGTATGTTTAGCCTTGTTGTCATGTCATTTATGATCCTAAGAAGTTTCAGGAAGATTTGGGTAGTGGTTTGGGGGCTAACCTGGAATTTTGGCTCAGATCTCAAGATAACATCCTTTGAACTAGACAATTTGGATCACAACCGCACTCAGGCAGTGTTGTGCATGTGGTTGGAGGCCTTCAACCACACCCAAGCCTTGTCATGCATGCAGTTGGGAGTCTAGGTCAATGAAAATGAGCCCAAACTCAAGTTTTGGTCATTTTCGGTGGTTCTTTGTCCCCTGATGGATGAGGTGAGTTGTCAGATTGTGGTTAGTTTGTCAGCCCCACTTCCATAATTGGAGCTTGGAGGTCAGGTCATGTCATATTAACTCTTCGTCTCTTGTTTACACTGGCAGGCCAGTGAAATTGGGTAAATGTGGGAGGAGTGGTTACACAAATTTCCTCCAGGATTGTGCAAGGAAATAGGAGGAAGGTTGAGGCTTGAATTGGCTAAGTGTTGGTCAAAGCAGGTTAGTGAGCAGGAGATCAGAATTCCAGTGCAGGGTGTGATTCATGATTGAAGCAAGACATTGTAATTGATCCATATTCTTATTTGAATTAATGCAAAGCAATGTAGGGGTTTTCCCCAATTGGGTTCCCCTGTAAAATCATTGTGTTCCTTGTGTTTTGATGTTCTCATGTTATTGCATGTGTTTCTATTGTGTGTTTTCCTTTCCGCGGAATAGTAGAAGAAAATTATGTCTCTTGATTTAAGTTTGATTTCATTAGCAATAGAGAATTTCTTACAATTTCTACATGGTAGTAAATCATTGGAAGACTACATAGAAACCTTGGTCTAGATCTTCTCTTAGAGAAATTATGATTTGCAGAGTTTTTGGTGCATATTCTCTTCAGTGCAGGAAAAAAAAAATTAGTGGATTGAGGTTGAGTATGCATTAGAGGGCACCTCGAATTTTTGTGTGGAAAGATGAGATGGAGGTTGTCTTGGATGACAATGGAGTACGGGATATACACAAACTTATATTCTGAAACCAACAACATCATATGCACAAGCACTTGATCAGTGGAAGAAAGACACAACAAAGGTTAGGAGGATTATTCTGGAGGGTTTTAGAGATCACGTGGTTTCGAACTTGCATGGAAAGGAGACTCCTTTTGCAATGTGGAAAACTCTCACATATCTCTTCTAAAGCAGTAGTGATGCCATGAAATTGGAAATGAGAGATAAATTCAGAAGAATTTGAATGTAGAAAATTGAAACCATTCCACAATACCTATCCAGATTCACTTAGGTTTGAGATGAACTTGGAGGAGTAGGAGAAAATGTGCCACCAATTGAACTTGTGAGATTAGCACTACTTGGCATTTTGAAATCCTAGAACAACTATCAGGATTTAGTTAATGGAAGAGACAAGCTACCAAATTGGGAGATACTTTAGGTTGATTTGGTGCAGGAGGAGATCAGAAGAAGCACTAGAGATGGTGTCCCAACGAGAGTTAAGGAGGAAGAAATATTTCCCTTAGAAAGCAAGGGTAATAAATCCAAGGGAAAGAAGGCCTAAGGCAAGCCATAATCTAGTCAGAAAAAGGGCAAGAAAAAGGAACTCAACAAAATCAAATGTTTTCACTATCATGAATATGGACACTATGCAACCAAGTATCCACACAAGATATCCAAGAAGAAGCCTGCAGGAGGAGTAGGAGGTGATGCTCTCACATCAAAATTCGAACTAGATTTCACCCTCATTGCATGCATGGTAAGCACTATAATGGAGAGTGTGTGGTACTTAGACTCTGGTGCCTCAATTCATATGACTGGATGCAAATATTTCTAAAGCAGTCTAGAGGAGAAGGATATCCAATTACACATAGAACTTGGAGATGATGGGAGCTAAGTACCAAAGGCATTGGTACTGTCACCTTTAAGAGGGATTCAGGTTCCCACCTTCACCTGATAAATGTTATGTATGTGCCTGGGCTGAAGAAAAAATTCAGTAAAGGGAAATATCTTCTAAATCACGTTGCTATTGGACAAGTAAAACAAATTGGTGTTACAATGAAAATTTTCTACAAACTAGAGGTGGATGTATGCGTTGCATTAAGCAACAAAGAAGAACATATTCAAAGTGGAGATGTTGGAGAACTCTGGCATAGGCGCATGGGTCACCTGCACCAAGAAGCTTTGAAAATTATGGAACAAATCACCACTAGACTTCCAAAATGCACCCTTGACCAACATAATGTTTGCAAGGGATGCACTCTTAGAAAATATGTCAAAGTATCCTTCCAGGGCTGAGATAGCAGATTTGGAGCCATCTTGGAGTGAGCCATAGTGGACCATTTTCTACAGTCTTAAGTGCAAAACACACGTATTATGTAATTTTCGTAGATCATTTTTCTTGCAAGTGTTGGATCTATTTTATGAAGAAGAAAGATGAAGCGTTTGAAAAATTTGTTGAATTCAAAGCATTGGTTGAAACTGAGACTATTCATAAAATTAAATGCTTGAGAAGTGATAACGGAGGAGAATTTGTGTCTAATGCCTTCAAAGAATTTTGTGGAAAGGAAGGTATTATAAGAGGACTAATTGCACCACACAACCCATAACAAAATGGGACTGCAGAAAGGAAAAACAAAAGCATTGTAGGGGCTGCAAGAGAAATGTTGCATGTTTAGGGACTTCCACTATACATGTGGGCAGAAACATGCAATGCAATAGTTTATTTGCAGAACTAGAGCCTCACAAAATACTTGGCATGATCACACCCGAAGAAGATTGTTATGAAACCAGCTCACAAAAAGATAGAAAAGATAGTTGAACGCCTTAGAATTCAACCTCTTCAAGGGGGAAACCTCCTTTACGTTACACAAATGAACAATTCTTGGATGATACAAATGAAAATACCTCCTTTCTATATATAGGAGTCTAAGGGGTCATAACATAATCAGAGTCGACATAACAATAATAATGTAAGGGCATAATAATAACAGTAGTGGGCTTCTGTGGGCACAATAGTAACAATATGGGGATTACATGGGTATAATCAATATAATAAGGGGGTTGTACTAATAACAATAAGGGGTTACACTAGTAGTATAGAGGCCTAACATGCCCCTCTCCTTCAAAAAATGTTGTCCTCAATGCTTGAGTAGTTTTTGATGCTTATGTATAAAATTTTTGTCCTCCCATGTGGAATCTTCAGTGGGTAAGTTCTTCCACTTGATGAGATACTCTGAAATTGATCAATTTCCTAGTTGTCGGGTTCTTGTTTCTATGACTTCTCCAAGTTCCAATATGATTTTTCCTTCCTCTTCAAGTTCTGGCAATATTGTTTGAATTGGGATCTTCTGCAACTTGTGAATGAGTGGCCACACTTCTTCGTCCTTCTTTCATTCATCCCTTGCTTCGCTTATCCAATCTAGTTGGATAATAGAAATAGCACAAAACATTGCTTCCACATCCTCATCCTTTCTTGAGAGTGCATCTGCAACAAAATTTTGCTTCCCTTTTCTGTAGATGATGTCAAAGTCATAACCCAACATATTTGTGACCCATTTTTCTATTCTTCTAATGATAATATTTGTTCTAAAATGTATTTAATACTATCATGATCCATTTTTACCTTGAAGTGTCTTCCCATTGGGCAAGGTTTCCATTTCTTAAGTGCATGTAGTATTGCAAACATTTCCTTCTCATAATTAGCTTGCTCGAGATGTAACCGTAAAAATACCCAATCACCTACATCAAAACATTTTTCACTGCGATGTTGATGTACCTGTTTTTTCATTTGATTCTGCACCAAAGTGGCGTTATCCTTTAAAAGTTGGAGAACTTGTTGTTGATGCTCAATGTGATCTTTCACTGCTTGAACCTTTTTCTTCTTGATATTTCCTTCTATCTTGATAGTTTAGGAATGGTAATTTATTCCAATGCTTTACAAGATATGGTCAGATTCATTTCTTGATGCTCAATGTGATCTTTCACTTCTTCAACATTTTTCTTCTTGATATGTCCTTCTATCTTGATAGTTTGAGGAGTGGTAATTCCGGCCAATGCATTACAAGATATGGTTGGATTCATTTCTTCTTTTTGGATGTGATCTTTCACTTCTTGAACCTTTTTCTTCTTGATATGTCCTTCTATCTTGAGAGTCTAAGTGGTAATTCTTGCCAATGCTTTACAAGATATGGTCGTATTCATTTCTTTTTTCTCTGGGATTGTGTCCTGGCATATATCCTCTTCTTTTGATGTTTCTTGATCCTTTTCTTCCTCCTCTTCATACTCTATGTAAAATAATTTCTTCTCAGCACACTTATGACCTTTATTGCATTTTCTATCACAGTTGTAACAAAGCCCTTTTTCTCTTTTTTCTTCCAATTGTTGTGGTGTAAGCCTTATAGGTTGT
Organism: Pinus taeda; assembly: GCA_000404065.3. NCBI lineage: Eukaryota > Viridiplantae > Streptophyta > Pinopsida > Pinales > Pinaceae > Pinus > Pinus taeda. The sequence continues at coordinate 13,011 of APFE031232147.1, read as the reverse complement.
GGAAGGCTAGGAGAAGAAACACTTATGTAATTATAGTCATGAGTGGTGGGATTACTTGTTTTCATAATTTCGCTTTCAATTTTTCTTGCCAACTCGAATGCCTCCTCCACTGAATCAGGTTCCAAAAACGAACCTCATGTTGAACGTTATCCTTTAAAGTCCCTATGAAGACATCAATCATTTGCTTCTCTGGAATATAATTTATCCTTCTATTCAATTTTTTAAAGTCTTCAATGTGCTCTTCTATTGAACCCTTTTGTTTGATATTTATCAATTGGATAAGGAAGGAGTTTCTCTTTGTATCCTCATAATGTGCTATCATTTCCTCCGTGAAAATTGACCACATGACAAGTGGTTTACGAGAACAAAGCCCTTTATACCATAAAAATTGATTCGGTTCTAAATAATTAGATGTAATACATACCTTTTGTAACAGTAGTACACCATGTAGATCAAAATATTTCTCCATCTGTAGTATCCAGTTTACCGGATCCTTGCCATCAAACTTCCTCATCTCGTTTTTTCTTGATTTTAGGAGCTCGCTCTTGAAATGACTTTAACTCTATAATTTTAGATCTTCTAGTTCTGAAATTGCGACCTGTAGTAACCCTTTGTGTCCTCTTGTACACAAGAAACTACAGTCCGTCCTATTTCTGTAACTTCTTACGATATTTCAATCTGATGCTCAGAGAGAAAGTTATAACGATTTTCCCTAGGTCGCCTATTTGGAATGTAATTCGAGGGTCTGCAAAAACCCTAACTTCCTCAGACTATATCTCTGAGAATATAGCGAGACAGGATCTGAAATTTGGAGCCAAGGTTAAGACCGATTTTGCCTGAAATGGGTTTTTTTTCTTAGCTTCTGAAACTTTGTAGTGAAATAGTTATAGCGAATATCCCACGATGACCTATTTGGAGCAACGAAACCCTAGAATCCACAGCTCTGATACCAAATGTTATGAAACTAGCTCACAAAAAGATAGAAAAGATAGTTGAATACCTTAGAATTCAGCCTCTTCGAGGGGGCAACCTCCTTTACATTACACGAATGAACAATTTTTGGATGATACAAATGAAAAGACCTCGTTTCTATATGTAAGGTGTATGTGTGCGTGTCATACATATGTTGCTATGCATACATTGATATGGATGTAGTTGACATGCATGAGGTCATGATGTGTGGTTAATATGGTCATGCATTGATGACTCACTAGTACAAAATGAGAAATTAGTGACCACAGGACTAAAAAAGTTAGTTGCCACAATCATTTCAAGTGAATTACTAATCAATTTGAGCAATTTTAAGTGACCCAACTAAAAATGACTAATTTAGTCTAAGGATAAATATACGACTAGATAATAAGTGACCCAACTAAAAGCAACTACCTTAAATGACTAATTTAGTCCAGGACCAAAATATATTACTAGATAATAAGTGACAAAATTAAGAATGATTAACGTAAACAACTACTGTAGTATAAGAATAAAAATATGACCAACTAACAAGTACAACAAGTATATGAATTAGTCATTTATGCTAATAATTTTTAATTGTGTCACTCCAGAAATGGAAAACTGCAATTTTGATACTAAAGTGTTACATTTCACTAAATTTAAATACTGCAGATGGATTCAAAGTCCCTTTAAGAGGGTTTCTAAATCCATCTGCAATGCTAAAATTTAGAGACAAAGGGGTCTCAGAATCCATATAAAATGTTAAAATTTAGAGACCCCTTTAAGGAGGTAAAGGGGTAAAGGTGTCTCTAGATTTGTATGCAATGTTAAAATTTAGGTAGATGGATTCAACAACCCCTTTAAAGGGGTCTATGAGTGCATCTATAATGCTAAAATTATAACAATTTTATACAATATAGAGTATAACTTTACAATATATAATAGTTTTGCGCCTTTGGAAGGAGGGTCAAGAAAGAGACTTTGAAACTGATATAGAAGGGTTTTAAGGGTTAATATGAATTTGTTCCTCACATCTTAGAGAGACGACACACTATTTGTTGTGGGGTTTTTGTGGTGTTGTTACATACCATGGTTGATTATTGCACTAGATTCACGGAGACAATGATTTTATTAATTTGAATTCAAAGTATGTTGATTTAAACTTGGTCGATTAATATAAAGCTAGATTACTGTGAAGCCATATTATTTTATAAATAATTCTATAGATACATGCATTACAAAAATGTGCACAAATTCTAATAGCACATTCACATTCTTAGAATCTACATACACTATTATTAGAAAACCATACATATTAACAATTCTTGTGGCCCTTTATGTAGAATAAAATGCCATGGCTCCCATATCCATGTTGAAATTTGAATATGCCTTAGAGAGTATTTATGTTGTTGTTTGAGGGTTACTTCATGTTCCTTGAACTCTAGAAGCTTTATTTAGGGCCTAAGGCCCTCTTTTCTCCTCCCCTCGAGATAGTACATTCCCCAAGGTCCATTCTTATCATGTAAACCATATAAACGGTAACAAATATTCCCCATAAATACCAAATATCCCGTAAATATTTCATGTGTGGTAATTCAAATACTTGTTTAAGATGATTGATCATGGGAAGATCCAAATATGACCCAAGCAATTTATGATCCTTCCTTGAACATGGTTAAGGCCCCAAGTGCCATACATGGTGCAAAAAAATCTCCTAATGATATTGAAGCTAGACCTGAAGACCACCTATGGCACACAAATCAGAAAGAAAGAAAGAAAAGAAAACTACCACCCTCGTCTCCTAGACATGGAGGTAGTCATATTAATTTTTTTAACACATATTTAACCTTCCTTCTCTTTTCACAATATTTCCCTCCCTCTATCCACAATCTTCTCTCGGCCTCCTCTCTGCAAATCCTCTCTGTAATAGACCCAAGAAATATTTAAACTCCACTGATCTTCTCACCCTACTGAGGGTTAGTTGACCTAAACCAACCCGCTAGCGCCTCATCTCATCTCAGTCGACGGTCTTAGAGGAGGAGGTGGGGAAGGATGGTTACAGTTGTAGCATTAGGAATGTAAATCTAGTTGCTTGAGAAATACCCATCTTCGTCAGTCTGTTGTCTCGAGCAAGGTGTGGATACATCTAGGTAGGTTTTGAACAGGAAAAGTAAGAGGGGATTTCATAGAACCTATTGTCTTATACGATATAATAAACTAGTTACTAGAAGTCAAATATTCGAGGCCTCACAACCAGGTCCATTTCTCCGAGGTAGAGATTTGACAACTTTTTCTTACATCCAAAGATATTTTTATGGCCCAACGCAACTTGTTGGAGCTTGAGACGCCAATTAAGATTTGTGGTAAGCATTCTTTTAGTCTCTCTTTTTACCATTTATTGTAATGAATTGTCGGGGCTATTTCCTGAATTTTCTAATTCCTCATATTAATGATGCATAGGGTATGCATTTTTTATTTTCGGGGTTTAACTTTGATTTCAAATTCAGTCTAGTTTCACCCATTTGACATAGTCTTGTGGGTTTTTTAGTTTGTCTAGGGAAAACCCGACTCATTTGACCGCTTAATTTGGAGAAGAATATGATTTTCCTTTTTTTCTCATTTGTTTGAGATTCTTAATTGATGGATAATTTTCCCATTGAAAAATATTCAGTAGACGCTTTTTTGGGCTTTAATTAGCAATTTTTGGGGATGTGACTAGAAATTCCAAATATTTGTAAGTGCTTAATTTCCAAATTGATTATTTGGAAAAAGATGGGGAATTTTTAGATTTCTTTGCGCTCAATGAAACTGCAATTTCCTCCTTTGATTTGTTATATTATTTTGCATAGTTATTTATTTGTTAAACTAAATATTCTTTAGACTAAAAAAAAAAAATTGTACATGTTTTAATGAAAACGAGCATCTGATAGAGCCTCCACAAGTATGGAAAAACACTAAACAAAAGGTAAAAGTACAAAATGTGGGTCGACTTAAGCCAAAACACTTGCAGTAGACACATACAAGCTAAGAGTCTATCTAATAGTCCAAAGAGTTTAACAACAATAAAAATATGGCCACAACATAAGCATATATAAATTAAGAAGTGTTCATGCTATTGTTAATCAGGGTTCAATAGATCCTCAAACCATAGTAACAAGATTTGAATACAATTCGATATAGAAAAGTGCACAACAAACAAATTCAGTATAACTTATTGGGATGACAAAGGATACTAGTGGGAAGCCTAATCCTTTAGCCTTATAAAAAAAGACCAAATATGTCCCATGAAATTTGAAACAAGGTAAAAAAGATAACATCTCACTATGATAACCACTTAGTTGTTATACCCAAAAAAAAATTAAACGAATTTTATTTCAATAATATATGAATACATTTGTGATTAAAGGTAGGCATACTCCCAATAAACATCCATATGACAACAATGAAGTTTGATCTTTGGTATTTCCGTTGATAAGCCCCAAAAGGTCAAAAACCCATAATTAAACTATCTATTCAATAAAAATCTTTAAAACATTTACCGCTTAATAGCAGAAAATTTTGAAAAAAATATATATACCCGACTCCGCTTCGCGTTGGAATATTTAACTTTCGAACGGTCATATTTCCACCCAAAACCATTTTAAATACCCTCCTCTTTCCGCTTTTCCTCCTCACTCTCACATGAACGGCAACCGAACAATCTCCTCTGAAACATAACTTGGCCATCGATAGCTCAATATCAGTTTTCACAGCAAAATCTTTCAATCCTTACTACTGCAGTCTTCAGCGCTTGCACATACTGTGATTATCATTCACCAACCAACAGAAATGGCGGTCAGAAGGCAACCGCTTGCCATCCTCGAGGACGAAAACGCCGAGATCAACAGAGGTAAGCAAACACAAAACAGAATCCCCATGGGTGTCTCTTCTTCTCTTTCGCCGAGTCTTCAATAAGAATGTAGTTGAAAATTTTGGGGAATTTTGCAGGCAAAAGCACTGTTACTAAATCTGTCGGCCTCAAGACTCAGCAACCAGATTTATCTGATCGGATCACTCTGTCCAACATCACGAACAAACCTCGAAGTTCTGGACTGGTGACCCCTATCGCCCCTCGCAAGACGGAGAATCATACTAAGGGGGCATTCGGTGGGACATTTTCTTCTGCTAAGAATGGGCGCGCAGGGGTTGCACCTCGAACTGCTCTGGCTCCAGCCTCTGCGGTTAAACAGAAGAAGGCGCGGGGGAAGAATGCGAATCCTAATCCGAGATGTGAACTAACGGAGGAGGAAAAGCAGAAGGCCAACGCTTGGGCTCGAGAAGGAATCGAGAGGGTTCCGTTTAGTGGTAAAGACATGGAGGTTTTAAAGGCAAAGATCGCAGAAGAAGGTATGCGGATTTTCTAAGTCCAGTTCTAGTTCGTTGTTAGCTTGTGATTGTTTTGTAGTTAAGGTTTGCAGGTGTTATATCACATTTCATATTTTAGGTAGATCTTTCATCTCTGCTTATGGCAACCCTCAAATCTAAAGTCTGCTAGGTGTCTTATTCTTCGCTCGCGGGTAAATAATTATTTGATTTTGGGCTTACATAACTTACATAACTCCATGCCCATTAGGCACCCACATTCTTACCTTCACTTGGCAGGTCTACATTGGTCACTGGCGAATTTTAAATCGTTGCGGTCTTTCTGCTTATGGTTTTTCTCGCTCAAGCCGCAGTAATAATCTACTGGAAACGGGGCCAGAGACCTATTTCTTGTTCCATTCTTGTTTTCGTGCCCATTCTCATCTTGACACCACATTAAAACATTAGTAATCATGGGGAGGGGGCTTCGCATTTAGCAACCTCAAAACCCTCCGTATCCATTTCTTATTACATTTTCATTTCCCTTTCCGTTTCCCTTTTCTGGAATCGTAACTGGCTCCAAATGATCTGTCGGAGAATTTCTTGCGAATCCGTACATTTTTGGGAGTGCACAATACTTGTACCCATGAAATATTTGACACTCTTAATTTCTTTGAGTCAAGTTCTTCAGAAGTAGCCTTTTTCGATGTGCACCAAAATTTGCTCTGCTTCTGGGCTTCACACCGGTGGGCAAACCCTCACAAATGAGATTCTGTTAGTCTCATCATTTGTGTGATTCTCCAAACTGCCACCTAAACATTGGTGGTTACTGAGTAACGATGATCTCTGTTCCAGCTCCATGTTTCATAATCTCTGCTTTCTTTATACAGAAACAAGGGTTTGCATTACCTAGAAACAGGGGTGCAGACAGGGCATACCCATCGTATGCAGCACACAATAGTTATACCCATGAAATATTTGACATTCTAAATTTCTTTGAGCCAAGTTCTTCAGAAGTAGTCTTTTAATTCTTCTTGATGCTATAGTTAAATTGCTATAAAGGCAGATTACATTCGAAACATTGACTAAAGAAACAGACATAAATATGATGTGTGGATTGGAGAAGGCAGTACGGCATTTGAGTCTTGGTACTTGACTGTTTTTGGCCAAATAAATTGCCTGTGTCACAGGATGTCAGGGCATATAATGGTTATTTACAGTAGTATACATCTCTGTGTTTTTTCTTGATAGAACCATTGATTTACATACTTAGAAACAGGGTGGCAGTTTGGCCATACTCTACATTATGTAATATTTGTAATCATGAAATTATTGACATTCTGAATTTTTTGGAAGTCGATTTCTTTAGTATCATAAAATTGAGCAGATTCAAAGCATTATCTACAGAAACTGACAAAAACTTGATGCGTGGATTCCAGAAGGTAGGCTGACATTTGATTCTTGCCTCTTCGTACTTGACTGGTTTTTGGCTGAATAAACTGCAGTAGTGTCATAGACTGTCATGACATATACTGGTTACTTAGTAAAGATGATCTTCTGTTCCAGCTCCGTGTTTTGTGATCTTTGCTATTTTCTTTTTTACAAGGACTTACATTACTTAGAAAAGGAAGTGCAGAATGGCCTATCCATTCTCTGCAGAACTTGAATTTCCTTTGAAGCAAGGCCGTTTGAGCCATCAAGGTAGAGATCTGCCCCCATTGTTGCCACAAGCGTAGAGAGACAATAGAAGTAGTTCCAAATTGTGTGCAATTTGATCTAAGTTGATGTTTGTGATTACCATTTCTCTAATAGTTGAGGATTTACTATTGATGTCTTTTCTAAAATAAAATGCTTTGCATGAATGCTCATTTTTCTCTCTCACTCTGTATGTGTATGATGAACATGTCCACCATAGCATTCTGCCATTCTGGTCTTCTTTTTTCTTTGTCTAGCGTTTATAGCCATAGATTAAGAAGTTCATGTGAGAATAAAATGAAATAGGAGGAATAGTGTTAGATTTCTTGTGAACCTAGCACCCAATATTTAATTCCTAGCAAAAAATTGCTGAATAAACACACAGCTAGGTTCTTAACGATCTCAATCACAATGATACAACAAATTTCTGCCCAACAAGTTTTTCATTAGCAAATCCAAACTTACGTACGCTCCTGTCTTTGGATAATGGCCGACCTGAGAAAATACAGAATACACTAACCTGGATTTGGTCCAATAGATCTGCCCTAGATCTATGCTCGATCTCTCTTGCAGATCCAGATCTCCATCCGCTCTGCACTCCCTCGGATGCAACACACTGCTCAATGAGATGTTGCTTTCAATCTTGTGCTGTTGTTGTGTATCTTGCTCCTCTCATCAACCTTGCTTTCATAACTTTGCATTGAGCTAAAACCCTAATCTTAACTCTAATCTCAAAGTGATTGGCGACTGGGATTAGATCTCGCCTCGCTAAGATTAAAACGTATTCACTAAAGTAAACTACTTTACTTCTCCTAAGTTTCTATTAGCTCATAAAGTCAACATATTAATATGTGTTTTTTCCTAAGTTAGACTTAGGCTAAGAATGGAGATCAAGAATTGTTAAAGAAGGTGCTCACACCTAGTTGTAAGTTGTATATGCTTTTGAACAAAACAATCCATTTCATCAATGTAAATCCTAAATAGTGTAGGGGAAAGAGGACATCCCTACTTTACCTCTATTGTATTCTTGATGACGTCTAAAGCTTTATGAATTTTGTGGAGTCTATTAACCACATACTCATAGAAGCACATGATAATTGTGATAGTGGCCTTTGAGATGCCAATGTCTCAAATTCTGTGAAAGTGATTGACTGTCGAGATTAGATCTCGCCTCACTTGAGATCAATCGCTAAGATTAGAACTTATTCACTAAAGTGAACTACTTTACTTTTCCTAAGTTTTCTATTAGCTCATTAAGCCAACATGTTAATATGTGCTTTTTCCTAAGTTAGACCTAGGCTAAGAATGGAAATCAAGAATTGGTGGAGGCACTCACATCTAGTTGTAACTTGTATGTGCTTTGAAGAAAACATTCCATTTCATCAATGTACATCCTAAATAGTGTAGGGGAAAGAGGGCATCCCTACTTTACCTCTATTGTATTCTTGATGATGTCTAAAACTTTATTAATTTTCTGTGAGTCTATTAACCACATACTCATAGAGGCACATGATAATTGTGATGAGAGGACCCTTGAGATGCCAATGTCTCTAAGTCTTTGGAACACCTAAATTTTTGTCAAAGTGATTGACGACTGTGATTAGATCTCGCCTCACTTGAGATCAATTGCTAACATTAAAACTTATTCACTAAAGTAAACCACTTTACTTTTCCTAAATTTCTATTAGCTCATTAAGCCAACATATTAATATGTGCTTTTTCCGAGGTTTAGACCTAGGTTAAGAATGGAGATAAAGAATTGGTGAAGGCACTCACACTTAGTTGTAACATGTATATGCTTTTGAGAAAACATTCCATTTCATCGACGTAAATCCTAAATAGTGTAGGGGAAGGAGAGCATCCCTACTTTACCTCTATTGTATTCTTGATGATGCCTAAAAATTCATGAATTTTCTGGAGTCTACTAACCACATACTCATAGAGGCACATGATAATTGTGATGAGGACATTTGAGATGCCAATGTTAAGTCTTTGGAACGCTCAAGTCTTTGTCTAGTATGGAAATAATGCAAGTGCAAATGAGAAGACATTCTCTATGGAGTTATCTGAGACCTATGGCTTATTAGGCTGCTATAAAACTTTAATTCCCTATGTTACACTCTCTCACTCCCACTCCCAGTTTCTCTACTCTACTATGAAACAAGATACTATAAATCCTAAATAGTGTAGGGGAAAGAGGGCATCCCTACTTTACGTCAATTGTATTCTTGATGACGTCTAAAACTTTATGAATTTTTTGTAGTCTATTAATCACATACTCATAGAGGCACATGATAGTTGTGATGAGGACCTCTGAGATGCTAATGTCTTTAAGTCTCTGAAACACCTTCATTGGGATTGAGTTGAACAACTTCTTTTTTACACGAAAATGAGTATTTCGATATTAAGTCTGTGCACGATCATAGCAAATACAGTTACATCATCAATTTTCAGATTTGACCAAAAATCAGAGTGATCACAAACCTATTACATAAAATGACCCCAAAAAACTAACAGTAGACCCGATTACCTCAGATTTGCAAAATTACAAAAAGGTGCAAAAGACCCATATATAGTGACAATTATTAAATTTAATCATTTTCAGTTGCTAGCCTGAATCCTCTTAGTACTGGTCTGGACTTGTGGGTGCTTCTCTGCTGATTTTGAAGTCCATAGTTCAGAGCGTGCCTACTTCATCTGTCAAGCGGGAGATTTGATGCTGGAGTGTCAACAAGTTATTAGTGTGATCCACCTAAGTGTGATACATTTGACAAAATTTGACTTGCAGATCATAATTTGCCCAATGAAGAGCTTCATGAGTAGACAAAAAATGAGAACAGGGACTTGTTGCTGAAGAGGACTCTGAGTGTTAGAATTAGAATTCATGAGAGAATGCTAAGCAAGGCTTCGATAAAGCCAGATAGCAAATGGAAGCGACCCAAGGCTCCCCACAATGGCTTCACGGCATTGATAACAGGAGGACCTCTAAGATGCCAGTGTCTCTAAGTCTTTGGAACACCTTCATTGGGATTGAGTTGAACAACTTTTTTTTTTTACACAGGAATGAGTATTTTGATATCATGTCTGCGTTTGACCGCAACATATACACAGGGGTTACATCATCAATTTTTAGAACTGACCAAAAATTAGAGTGATCACAGACCCATTACATAAAAGAACCCCAAAAACTAACAGTAGACCCGATTATTTGCAAAATTACAAAAAGGGACAAAAGACCCATACATAGTGACAATTATGAAATTTAATCATTTCCGGTTGCTAGCCTGTTGAAATCAATGTCCCGCTTGCCCGAATCCTCCTTGTACTAGTCTGGACCTGTGGGTGCTTCTCTGCTAAGTTTGAAGTCCATTATTATATCTTGTAGCGCGTCAACAACTTATCAGTGTGATCCACCTGAGTGTGATACATTTGGAAAAATTTGACTTGTAGATCATAATTTTCCCTATGAAGAGCTATTCATGAGTAGACAAACAATGAGAGCAGGGGCTTGTTGTTGAAGAGGACTCTGAGTTAGAATTAAAATTCATGAGAGAACATTGAGCAATAGCAAATGGAAGTGACCCAAGACTCCCCACGATGGCTTCAGGGAATTGATAATAGAACTCTAATTCCACCTTAGACCTTAAATTGAATGAGACCTGAGCCCAAAAGAGAATGTAATAACCATGTCAAATTTTTGACAACTCTGTAGAGGAGTCTAAGATCAGCTTTGGGGTAGGAATCAGGAAATTACACCACTTCCAATGAATCAGAGTCATGCACAAAGCTCTAGGGAAGTAGGGCAACTGAGCTGCTGGGTTAACCAACAGAACCTCAAACCACCTTAATAGGTTCCAATTGAAACCCAAAGCACCTGAAAATGATTAAATTTCAGTCTCAGGAAGAACAAGAGACCAAATTATTATAGTAAATCTGTACAGCTGAAGGAAGATGGGAGGAGGATTCCTCCTCAACCTTACTACAGATGCTACTTCGGGAATGTTTCAGCTGTTAACAATTTGTTACGTGGTAACAGCCAGCAAAAAGCGCTGATTTTTGGAGTGATCTGTGCTATTATACGTTTTTGATTTGTTAGGGAAATTGCTGTATCTATTACAGCTGTTGTTGATAGTCATATTTATTTTCTCTATTGTTCTTGGCTGGGCATTCCAGGTTCATTATCTCTGTTACCAGACATCATGGATTCTGTCTGTTACAAATAATAGGCATTTTGTTTCTGGCTGCGGTTAATGTCAATTATCTGAAGTTTATTAATATGTCATTGTAGGCTAGGGAACCTATTTCCCTTATACCTTGAAATTGTATCAGTTCATTTTCATCTCACTCTTGTTTATTGTATTATAGTTTGAGTGAAAAACTTAAAACCCTGTTCGAGGTACAAAGGTATCATTAAGTTTGAATTAATTTGTTTCCTGTAATAGCTGTTTCCAATTGTTGTCCAAAGTTTCTTTCGCTTTTTCTTCTTATGAAAATCTCGTACTCTTCAGCCATTCAGCCATTTTGTGGAGTCTTTAATCCACGCTGATCTTATTCATTAATTGAAGCTTCTCATTATCAATTGATCTCCTATTCATAAATTCACATTCATAGTAATCTAAATTGGATCTTCTTGATAAACCTTAACTGGATTTAACTCTTGATTAATTAACTTCTGGATTTAGAAGTGGAATCTATCAACACCCTAGCTAAAAGTTGTATCAGTTCATTTTCATCTCACTCTTGTTTATTGTATTATAGTTTGAGTGAAAAGCTTAAAACCCTGTTCGAGGTACAAAGGTATCATTAAGTTTGAGTTAATTTGTTTCCTGTAATAGCTGTTTCCGATTGTTGTCCAAAGTTTCTTTCGCTTTTTCTTCTTATGAAAATCTCGTACTCTTCAGCCATTCAACCATTTTGTGGAGTCTTTAATCCACACTGATCTTATTCATTAATTGAAGCTTCTCATTATCAATTGATCTCCTATTCATAAATTCACATTCATAGTAATCTAAATTGGATCTTCTTGATAAACCTTAACTGGATTTAACTCTTGATTAATTAACTTCTGGGTCTAGAAGTGGAATCTATCAACACCCTAGCTAAAAATTGTATCAGTTTATTTTCATCTCACTCTTGTTTATTGTATTATAGTTTCAGTGAAAAGCTTAAAACCCTGTTCGAGGTACAAAGGTATCATTAAGTTTGAGTTAATTTGTTTCCTGTAATAGCTGCTTCCGATTGTTGTCCAAAGTTTCTTTCGCTTTTTCTTCTTATGAAAATCTCGTACTCTTCAGCCATTCAGCCATTTTGTGGAGCTGATCTTATTCATTAATTGAAGCTTCTCATTATCAATTGATCTCCTATTCATCAATTCACATTCATAGTAATCTAAATTGGATCTTCTTGATAAACCTTAACTGGATTTAACTCTTGATTAATTAACTTCTGGGTTTAGAAGTGGAATCTATCAACACCCTAGAAGCTTCAGTGAATCTCCTATTCATAAATTTGTATTTATAGTAATCTAAATTGGATCATCTTAATAAACTAGGGCCTTAACAGGATCTAACTCTTGATTAACTAACTTCAGGGTTTATAAATGGAATCTATCAACATCCTAGCTTTCAATTCAGTTATAGTTGACTTGAACTATATGTAATGAGATTATTGCCTTCATAGGGGTTCCATCCAACAACAGTCCAAAATATCAAACATTTTAGTCGTCAAGCAGTATTCTTTTCCACTTTGGATGAGGGCGACATAGCAGTCACTTAGGAACCTTCTTTTTATCTGCGGCTTCTTGATGATGCTATGGTAGGAATTTGTTCCTACCATATAACAGGAACACCTACACAATGCTTTGATATCCCAGCACAGATGCTGCCTAAAGGGGGGATGGTGTGTAGGGTATGGCGCTTTGGTGCTTTTAACTTTCAATTCAGTAAGTTTCTAATGTCTGTTGCAGTTGACTTGAATTATATGTAATGAGATTATTGCCTTCATAGGGTTCCAGCCAACAAT
>APFE031232135.1:0-40559 GCA_000404065.3 Pinus taeda | reverse complement strand
ACTAGAGTGTAAAGCAAACCCTAACAAACCCTAATTTTTCCAACTAACCCTACTTTTGCAGAAAAAGAGATGAAAACTGATGAAATGAGTGCCATTGACCACTAAAAAGGTAAATTAAATCTATTGAAGCTATTCTTAGAATAAAATGAGAAAATAACATCTTTTTGCGTTTTTATGTGTTTTATGTGAAATTGTTATGCATGTGATTTTGTTTGTTTGTGACTGTGGCAGAGGTTTGGTGGCTATGGAGGGCGGATTTGGTTTTTGGAGAGGTGTAAGAAGGTGTGGAGGGGTCCTAAGAAGCCTCTGGTAACCTTCTAAAGACTTCCCCTGCAATCGGACTTCAAAAAATCACTCACAAGAAATTCTACAAGAGGCTGTAGGGGATCTACAGGAGGATCTATAGGATGATGCCGAGAGCTATTTTTAGAGGTTTTACAAGTGGGAAAAGGTGGGAAAGGGCAGTTGAAGACTAGAGGGATGTGTTGAGGTGTCTGAGGCTTAACAAGGAGGATCAAGAAATAAAATGATGGTTGGATTTGTTCAAATGACGAGAGGAAAGCTTATGGAAAAAGAGCAGAAATTAGGGCAGATTCGTGAAGGACTATGAATGACTTGTGAAACCTATGAGAAATGAGACGATGTTGGCTTCTTTATTGATTTATTTTGAGCTAAGGTGTGTTGTAAGAGATCTGCACATCTAAATATCGAAACTAAGCAAGAAAAGGACTAGCTGCACCAAGAAAATAGAACCATATCTCTAGTTAACCTAATTTCTGAGCTATAAACATGAAGTGCTGAACAGTACCCTATGAATAGAAAATTTGCAAAGAGATTTATTATAGAAATAGGAGACAATCTTGGAAAAATGAATCTGAAGCAATCCTTTAACTTTTCAAATCAAATCATCACACTAGAAATTGCATGGAAAAAGCAAAACTGTGTTTTTGGTGGCAACAATGGTGCCTTGACCTCAAATCATGGTCCCAGGAAGGGAGAAAGGAGATCAGCGCCTGTTGTTAGCCTTTTTGAATCTTAGCCTATCACTGTATTAACGTACTTCAGCAATTGAAACAAAAAGTTGCTATGCAAACCATCAAAAGCAACCTATTCTAAAAAAGGTAAAATGAATCTATGTAACAGAAATTAACTCATGAATTGAAGCAAAAACATATAAGTACAAAGAAAGAGGTGTTGGGAAGCTTGGGTTGGGCCCTAACCCAAGAGCTATAGCCCTCTGAAAGAGATCAGTGTTGGCTCATAAAATATTTCCTCTCCGTTATCAAAATAAAAGTCACATTACATAAATTGTTCACAAAAATAAGCTCGAAAATGAGATGAACAAGAGCTGCACAAAAGTGCGAAAATTCTACTAATAACTAGCTAAACTATTGAGGCCCTAAGACCCACTATTTATACAACTAGAGCCCCAACAACTCTCCTAAAATCAAGGAGGCTTGGCTCCCATGACTAGAGATAGACAACAATTCTTCTTCACTTGCTCGACTGCCCTTTTGATGCATTGATATGGTTGCTTGTGCTTTGAGCCTTCTGAAGGAGGATTTGAGGTAGGGGGTCATAAATGAGGGGGAAAACATCCTACAAATCCTCCCCCTTTTTTTCCTCAAATATTGGCTTTCAAATGCTCATTAAACGTTTGACTTTTTCTCAAAATTGACCAAATATCTACATAAAGTAGACATTAGACCTCATGGCATAATGACTAACCTAATTCACTCTATTAGCATAAATATAATAAAAAAAATGCAATAAACTAATGAGAATGGTGGATTAACCTGAGTTAGGAGGCAAAATGAGCCCATATAATTACCCATTTATGGGGCTTATCGCATGACTGACCAAAAAAGCCTACAATTGACCACGGTTAATCATTGTTGATTTTAATATTGAAACAATCATTGTCACAATGTGATGTTGGACCATGGTTGAGTATGATTGAACATGGTTGACAATGGCTGATTTTCATATTGAGACAGTATTCTGTCACAAACCCAAGGGATCAATATTATAAACCCAAGGGATATAAAACCTACGATAAATATTATAATCCCTAAAATAAACATTAAATTCTAACATTAATTTGATATACCTTAGGATTAATATTATAAACCAAATAGATAAATAAACCCAAGGATTAAACCCTATGGTTGATATTATAAATCAAAAGGACTAATAAAATTAAGGGACTAATAAACCTTAGGATTAATGCTATAAACCCTTATATTAATATTATAAACCTTAGGATTAATATTATAAACCCAATGGAGAAATAAACCCTAAGATCAACATTATAAACCTTATGGATAATATTATACCCTAGGAATATGAACTCTTAGATTAATAGAGCCAAGGGATTGATATTATAAACCGAAAGGATTAACACTAAAAACTGAAGAGATTATAAACCTAGAGGAATACTATTAAACCTAAGGGATTGATATTATAAACCCAAGGGATATAAACAGTAAAATAAATATTATAAACCCTAAAATAAACATTAAACCCTCAGATTAATTTTATAAACCAAAGGGATTAATATTATAAACCCAAGGGACTAATATTGAAAATTGAAGGGATTATAAACCCAAGGGAATAACATTAAAACCTAGGATTAATGTTAAATCAAACATATTAATATTGAAAGCCCAAGGGATGAATATAAAAAACCTAAGGGATTAAACACTCGGATTAATATAATAAACCATATGAATAATATTATACCCAACAATATGAACCCTTAATTTTTTTTTCTTAAGTAAGAGTGGGACCTTCTATTAAACTAGCAGAATACATAATGTACATAAGCTGCACCCGCTCTCTGAAAAAATCAACAGCAGTCGGGCTGTCAAAGAACTAAAACAAACTTCGAAAACCAAGAAAAGCCTGAACAAGACAACAGAGGATCCTGTTAGTCAGACTGCCGTGCATCAAAGTAGAAAATGGAATGCCTTTGAGGACGGGCCCATAGATCTGATGGCCCATAAAAATTCAACAAAAGACCCACCATAAAATAATATTTAACTCGATAACCCGATGACCATGCGATCCAACCTTCCAAGATCTAATAATCACGCGTTAATATTGGGCTGACAACTAACTCTCACTTTAACTCTCCTTATGGACCCGAAGAGGACCTTAGGCCACATTCTAAACATTTTTGGGTCTGAACTAGGAATTATCAATCCTGCAGTTTCTCCACTCGAAATCCATAGGGTGGAGGAGAACCAAAGGGATCACTGCAACTAGCCCCCTTTTTAACCACTATAATGGATCTGAAAAATAAATAAGCCCCTCAACATAAAATTTCAAGTCCAGTTTGAAAATTAAAGATCGAGAATATTTATGCCCAAAATGTGTAGGATGGCAACGATCTCTGAAAATAGCCCACCCTTTAACATTTCATTCGGACCCGAAGAAGGAATAGGCCATCACTCTATATTTTCTCGAGTCCGAATGTAGAGTTAACCTATGCATATTTACCAGTCCGAAATCCATTGGATGGTAGAGATTTGGGCCATCTTTGGTCAGTAACCTTCCAACTTTCCCGTTGTTTACTTTCTATGTCTTCCCTGTGAATGGTCCTCTTTCTTTAGTTATCATTAGTCTTTGCTTGTCTTATTTCTCAAGCTCAAAAAGTGCTCCCGGTCTAACTTAGCCTATTGATGACAGTCTTTGGGCAGTTTTCCTGGGGGAGTCGACATCCAATTATATCTTCTATTACTTTTAGAATAGAGTACCCCTTCATTCACCAACCGATCTACTAGCCTGTTAGCAGTTCTACGAACATGAACAAAATTGAGGGTTCTTAGTGTTTTCAGGTGGGATTGGATACGTTGATATACCTGCATTAACTGCCAGTTCTTCAATACTCTTTCTGGTGCTGTTCCATTGCATATTTTCTTGATCGAATTGATTATCAATTCAGTGTCAACTTCGATGATGGTGTTATGCAAATTTGATTCAATTAGGATTTCTAGGCATTTCTCTAGGGCCATGAGTTCTGCCATATTATTAGTGGCTTTCCCCAAATAACTATGAAAGATGATTTTTATGTATCCCTGCTCATCTCTTATGACTCTGCCATAACCAGCCACCCTAGGGTTTCCTTTAGAGGCTCCATCTAAATTGAATTTCAAAAATCCATGAGGAGGAGGTTGCAAGAAGTCCTTATCTACTGTTATGTGAGTAACAATATTGGTTATGCCCTGGGGGAAAAGGCACTTAAAGATCCATATGAAAAAGTATTTGAACATCCTGGTCTTGAGGTGGATTCTCGGGGGGTTTCTTTATAAGGATGCCTACAGTCTCTTTGAGCTGTCTAATGATCTGAGCTATGATGCTCTGGCATGAGGCCATTCTGTTCTTGAAAATCCTATTGTTGCATTCTTTCCAGACATCCCATATTAGAAAGCCTAGAATTGGAGTCCAAGCTTAGTTGGTTATTTCATAATCAAAGAAGTTTATCCTCCAGTTCTTCAAATTTCCATTGATGCTGAAAATGTCACTATATGTCTGTCTGAAGATTGAAGCCACCCAATTCCACAAGGTGGAGGTGAAAGGGTAGATATTGAGAAGGTGTTCCATTGTTTCTTCCTGTAATTCACATAACTGGCATCTAGATGGGCCTGCTACACCTCTTCTCCGAAGGTTATTCCAAGTTATAATTTTCTTATGCTGCACCAACCACATGAAATTTTTTATTTTCATCCAGTGTAGATTCTACCATAGGTCCTTCCATATGTTATCAGGGTTTGGTAAGTCAAGCCCTAGGGTCAATCTCTTGGCTTCTTTAAGGTTAAAGTTGCCTTTGTTGTTTCTGCCCCATCTCAATTGGTCTGACGATGTTGATGTTAGAATCTTTCTCTATTCCAAGATCACTGCAAGAGATTCTGCCTAGGCCTTCAGAGGGGTCTCTTCACTATAAACCAGGTCCTTACATGCTCTCCATTTGCCATTGTTCCTGGCCTGTTCCCAAAAGTCACGTACCCTAAGTAGGTCTTTATTGTCAGTGTCATTCTTGAGATAGGCTAGTTCTTCTCTTAATAGAATAGGTTCCTGTTTCTAGTTGTCCTCCCAAAACCAAGCTAGGTTTCCATCTTTGATCTCCCAGAAACCATGTTTCTATACAATGGCTCTATTCTCCCATGCTTTGTTCCAAATATGGGAGCCTTTAATGAGCCCAAACATTCGAATGAGATCCCTTTCTTGCCAACTATTAGCATACTTCTGTTTCCAAATCTTGGCCCATGGGGTTACCGTTTCCTTTAGCCATCTCCACCACAGTTTTGCCCCCAAAACTTTGCTTAGAGTGTCAGGCTCATGAAGTCCCAAACCTCCATGTGTCTTAGGTTTACAGACCTTATCCCATGCAACCAAAGCCAATTTCTTTTTCTCTGCCCCTTTGCCCCAAAGAAAGTCTCTTTAGATATTTTTGATCTGTTGCACAACTCCTTTAGGAGCAGGAAGGACTAAAAACATGAAGATGGGAATAGTTTGTAGGACAACTTTAGTTAGCACTAGTTGACCTGCTAGATTCAAAGACTTGCTTGTCCATTTTCGGACTTTGTCTGGGAGTTTATTAGTGATTGACTCCCAAACAACCTTGCTCAGAGGTTTGTCAGTTAGGGGAATACTCGGATATTTGGAGGGTAGCTAATCTTTTTGAAATCCTAGAATTCTAGTGAGGTTTCTCTAAATAGCAATGTCAGTATTAAAAAACAAAATCTTTGACTTGCTAAGACTTACCTCTGTCCCAACCGCCATAGCAAAGTCGTTCAATATTTTCTTAAAAGCTTTAGCTTCCTTGACCATGGGTGTACCCTGCAGCATAGTGTCATCCAAAAATTGTTGGCGAGTAAAGGCATCCCCATTCGTGGTGAGTTTAACACCCTGAATTTTTCCTTCTGCTTTTCCTGATTTGATCGCATAGCCTAAACCTTCCATCATGAGAATAAAGGGGAAGGGGGAGAGCAGATCCCCTTGTCTGAGGCCTCTCGAAGGTCTAAAAGTTCTTGATGGAGAGCCATTAAGCAGGATTGAGAAACTAACTGTGGTAACAAGGGCCATTACCGATCTTATCCAGTTGTGGTTAAAGCCAGGCGCTTTTAGTACTTCCCTGATATAAGTCCAGCCTAGCTTATCATAATATTTTGTTAGGTCAAGTTGCATGATCATACTTGCTTGCTTATTTCTCTTGAGAGAATGTACCAACTCGTGAGCTTGGATGATGTTGTTTAGAATTTGCCTTCCTTCCACATATCCAGTTTGATCCTTAGACTCAAGAGTTGGTAGAAGGGGCTTGAACCTATTTGAAATTACTTTAGATATGATTTTGTACACTACATTACATAAATATATGGTTCTAAATCTATCAGGTGTCATAATGTTTACTGCTTTAGAATCAAAGCTATGAAAGAGGCATTGAGCGCTCTTAAAATAGTCTTGTTTCTCCTCGAGTCCTCCACTACCTCAAGGATATCATGTTTGACTGTTTCCCAACATGCTTTAGAGAAGTCTACATTGAACCCATCCGGTCCTAGAGCTTTCCCATTTTGAATCTCTTTGATAAGTTTGCTGACCTCCTCTTCAGTCCCTTGCTTGTTAAGATTGTAATTGTCTTCTCTGGTTATCAACCTAGGAATGCGTGTTGTGAAGTTATTGATAAATTTTGATATGTCTATGAGAGGCTCCTCTGCTACGCTTTGAAAATGTTGAACCATAGTAGATTCTATTTCTTTTTGGGTGCTGAGCTATCTTCCTTGAGTATCTCTAAGTTTTGAAATCCTGTTATGAAACCTGTGTTCCATGGTTGACTTGTGAAAAAAAATTGTGTTTCTTTCTCCTTCTTTTAACCATTGTACTCTCGATTTCTATTTCCAAAAGATCTCCTCTTGCATGCATTTTTCCTCCCATTCCTGTTCGAGAGATTCAGCTTGTATTTTCCTTTCCTCGGTAAAGCCATCTGAGATGAGGACCTCGTTAATTCCCTGTAGTTTCTGTTCAACTTCTTTTTTGGCTTTGAAGATGTTGCTAAATTCATTTTTTTTCCAATATTTTAGCCTGAGTTTGATGTGTTTCAATCTCTGGTGCAGAAGGAACATACTTGTTCCCTGAATGGGCATGTCTTCTATCCACCATTAAATATTGTTGATGAACTTAGGGTGGGTGAGCCAAATATTCTTAAACCTGAAAGGCCTATTTCTCGGAGTGCCCATGAAAGAAGCTTCCAGTTGGATGGGCCAGTGATTCGAGCCTCCAAAATGGAGGATTAAAGCAAACAAGTCAAGGCCTATGAGAATGAGGTCCTTAGAGATTATGAATCTATTAAGCTTAGAGGCAACTTGAGAATCTCCTCCCCTTTTATTATTCTAGGTAAAGGTGCCATTTTCTGTCTCTGTATCAACTAGCCTCATGTCATTTAGGAAGTTTTGAAAGGCTATGGAGTCTCTGCCTAGTGTTCTAGTCTCACCTTTTCTTTCCGTAAGAGATCTGATCATATTGAAGTCCCCTCCCAGAATCCAAGGCATAATAGGACATCTTTCTCTTAGCTCCTCCAAAGAGATGAGGAGCTTGAGCTTGTCTTCAAGGTTTTGATGACCATAGACATTTGTGAACAAATAGACTTCCTTGTCACCCAAAGGTTATCTTACCATTGAAAGGTAGCTCCTAGATGCCTCAGCATCTAGGATTCTAAACTTCTGGGGGTTCCAAAGTGTGAGAATTCCTCCTGTTGTGTTGTTTGCTTTAACTTCTAGATATTCATATTGGATGAGCCATTTGATGTTTATTTCTCTTATTTTATCAATTGAACATTTTGTTTCCTGAATAAACATCATATATGGTTTCTCTTCCTTTATTCTATTGCTAAGATTTCTTTGTTTCCTTTTACTTCCTAGTCCCCTAATATTCCATGTGGTGAGCTTCATTAAGAAAGGTCGGTAAAAGAATAATTGGTAAGATCTTTCATCTTACATGAGATGATCATGAGTTTCCCACACTCTATCAGTAGCTCATTTTGTCATTTTTTTCCTCTTTTCCTACCTGGATTCTTGGGATCGTGTCTTGGTGTAGCTTCCATAGTTTTAACCCCTCTGTCTTCCTAGCTATCATGGTTTCTTTTGACTCCAGAGCCCTTTGTTTGAGATCTCCAAAGGAAGAGTTGTTGTACTATGTCATACTCCTCTTGTGGTAGGGAATCAACCCCTTTGGTGGTTCCCTGATCCTAGAACTTTTCTAGATCGAGATTCTCCCTTTCAAGAATTTCGTGTAGCTCATGGTCCTCTATTCCAACCTTGCTTAGGGTCATTTCATGGTCCTTGTCAAGTTCCATAGTGCTAAGTAGATTCTCCTTTTGTTTACTATTTTCAGGTGTATCCTCCATGTTATCATCTTTTCCCTTTTCTGCAAGACTATCCTCCATTACCTGATTCATCCCATTGTTCCTATCTTCTTTTTCTAATATTTTGAACCTATCATAACTTGGTTGTTGCTCCTCATTGGTTTTCTTTTGGTTCTTTTTCCCTCCTTTCCCTCTGCCTCCCACCTTGGTAAAGCCTTCAGTGTCTTTGCCTATGTTGGTTTTAATATTTTTCTCCATCTTTTTCAATGGACAGTCTCTGAGGAGGTGCCTGCATTCATGACATTTGTGGCATCTGAATGGGATATGTTCATAATCCACTACCTACACCCATTCTTCATCATAAAGTTCTAGAATTATTTCATCCGAAGGTGCTCCAGAAAGGTGCATTTCTACACATAGTCAGGCAAAGGTGGTGTATTTCCCTCGCCGAGTTGCATCTGATGTTTTTAAAAAATGACCTAGTTTATTGCCTATGGCTTTTAAGGATTCTGGCAGCCAGTAATCTAAAGGTAGGGAGTAGAGTCTTATCCATACTTGCACTGATGCGAATGTCTCCCATTCTGGGACAAAATTCATCACCCATGGTCACATATAGAGGTCTGTAGCTGCGTAAAAATATGGTCCTCCTTTAAATACTTTGTCTTTGTCCTCTATGTTTGTGAACACAACTGTGAAGAAGCCCTTGGACCCAAGGTGGAGATTTATTTCTCCCTTAGGTTTCTAGTGGTTCTTTATCCAAGCATACAAAGCCTTCTCCATTGGCCATATCCCCATAAATTTGCAGATTACTGCATACGTCACCATGCGATCTCTGTGCAACTGAAGTGCCACGTCACTTAAACAACCCGGGGTGTGATGGTTGACCTTGGTTTGCAGATTCCTACCATTTTCATGTGCTCCACACTCTGACTGCCTCCACCCATTATCTTTTCTCTTTTGCCTTCCTCGTGATTCTCTTCTTGCTCCTGATCCTAAGATCTAATGTTTCCTTGTTTCTCAGTGTTGATGCTCCCCGTTCATGTCTCCATTAGCTTCTTGAAGTGGCTCAAAACTACATGACTGTAGGAGGGAGTGGAACTACCCCCTCCTCGCCCCCTCATGGTGATCATCTCTGAAACCATGTTGTAAACCCCAGTTCAGCATGCTTGATGTGACCGAGCTCTGCTCCTCCAAGTTGTACTCAACTGTGCAAACGCTTAATTAATAAGCCAATGGATTGATATTATAAACTCAAAGTACTAATAAACCCAAGGGATTAATATTATAAATCCAAGGGATATAAACTGTAAGGTAAATATTATAAACCCTAAAAAAACATTAAACCATAAGGCTAATTCTATAAACCTTAAGAATAATATTATAAACCCAAAGGATAAATAAAACCTATGGATTAATATTAGAAACCTAAGGGAATAACAGTAAACCCTATGAATATTAACCTTAAGATTTATGAAACCCTGTGATTAATATTATAAACCTTTTACTTAATATTAAATCCTAGGAATATAAACTCTGCAATTAATGTTATTCCCTTGGGTTTAGAATCCCTTGGGTTTTAATAGTAATTGCAACGTTGATAAAAATAATCTGAGGGTTTATAATATTTACGTTACGACTTATATCCCTTGGGTTTAATATTATTCCCTTGCATTTATAATCCCTTGGATTTTTAGTATTAATCCCTAGAGTTTATTAGACCTTTAGTTTTATAACATCAATCCCTTCTCTGTATTAATCTAAGGGTTCATATTCTTAGGGTGTAATATTATTCATAGGGTTTAAATTATTAATCCCAGGATACGTTATTATTTTGGGTTTATAATATTAATCAAAGGGTTTATTAGTGGTTTGGGTTTATAATATCAATCCATTGGCTTTATTAATATCAAGGTTCATTAATAATAATTCTAGGGTTTATAGATATTTGCATATCAATTTCCTTTGAAAAAATTGTCCCCTTGGTTTAGAGTTGTAAAATGTAAATCATCCACTTCAGTTAATCAAAAAGATATGATATTTCATGTTCTATATAATTATAATAATTATTTTTTAAAACATTTATAATTCTCACTTTTATTTTTAGAAAAAAAAATATTATTATTTAATAATTTTAGATAAAAATTAAATTGAAAAAATACTTTTTAAAATTACAAAATTCTCATAAATTTATTTTATTTTAATTTATATATTTTAAAAATATTATATATATATATATATATATATATATATATATATTATAATATATATAAAATATTGGTATTTCCCTAATAATAAGATTATATAAATTAACTTAATATGTTATGTATTATATAACACTATAGCAACACTATGGAGAGAGTTGAGTTTGCCAAGAGAGTGATAACTAAATTTTTGAAAGCATTTTAAATTGTATATATATTTTAATTTTTATATATATATATTAATTAATAATAATGATAATTTAAAATAAAATTATAACATAATTGACTTTTATGAATTCTTTTATTATATGAAATGCCAAATCTATTATAGATTAAGTATAAAGCATTATAAAGATAATCACCACAATTTAATTTATATAGCATTTTTCAAAAAAACCATCAAAATATAATATATTCACTTTAGCAAATTCATCTTGCAGAACTTTCATTTATTTAGGGCATCAGACAAACACTTGTCCTAGCGCTATGTTAATGTAAATTTGTTCACCCTATATCACAGCGTTGAATGCCCTAGATATAGGGCTGAATGTAAAAATTACACATTTATGAAAATAATGAAATGCTCTAAATTTATAAATTTTAATGTGCAACACTAGTAAATGTGTTAAACTTTAGTTTATTTAGGGCATTGTATCTGAGTGGGAGTAAATAAATGTGCTCTAATTTAGAATCAATCACAAATTGTAAACCCTATTGAGTGGACGTGCTCTTTATCTTTTGTCATCTGTACCAACACCTCCTTATGCTCTCCAATCTGCCATTCATCTTCACATACTCCAATAGAGTTCAATTTCCCTCCTGGAAAAACAGAATAAAACAGAATAGTAACGTGATTAGTTATTCGTCAAAACAAAGCGAAGTGATTGTGTTGGAAAATATTAAGAGATGCTTCCAGACCTTTTACCGTTTTATAATGAGGAATACCGTAATATCTCTATATCTGAAGCGCTGCCTCACCATGCTTCTGTAGAGGATATGCATCGACGAGGGAATTTAATGGACATTGTGCATTATGGATAGGCCTTGCAATAGCTTGATGCTTCTCTGGTCCCACTGTGTTCTCGAAAGTGATATCCTGAGCGACAAAGCCTTGCCCCATGACAGCTGTGATCACAAATATTTCACCAATGAGCGCGACCATAAAAGAAAAGTCTAGCCAAAAGGACTGTATAGTAATTGATGAGGATAGCGAAGTTGTAATAAATAAAGAAAAATATTCTAAAACTACATTCTAAAATAGCTTACCGACTGTTGCAGAGCAATAAGTTTTCCATCCGTTCACAATGCTCCTATTTCCAGTGATCACAGTGGAGTTTATGCCATCTCCCACCAGCATAATATTTGTTTTGTATTTGGGCACCTCAATGTATTCCTGGTAGACTCCCTCTGTAACATGTATCACATATCTATCTGAACTTTTGTTTGGAGTAGCATTCAGTGCATCAGTAATTGTGGTATAATTACCACTGCTGTCCTGAGCCACAGTGATGACGTTCTCATCTAAAGCACCGTCGTCTTCTTCAGCGGATTGAAGAAGGCTGCTTCGGTCTGAAGCAGACAACCATGAAGGCAATCTATCGTTGACGACTCCATAATGTGAAAGAAATTCATCATCATCGACTACATCAACTTGATCATGAATCGTTGGAATGGATAACAGGCGTCGGTTATGCGCAGGAGGAACCTCGGAATCTTTACCAATGACAGAAATATTTTTGACAAGAGCCAAATAATTGCTCACGACTCGCAACATATTAAGCACCCACTTAGTCAAAATATTTTGCAGGCTTCTGCTAGCCTCCTCAAGACTTTGGAGGCAGGTAACTTGATTAGTCAAAGCCGCACTAACACAAGTCTGAATGTCAACCGCCTGCCTCCATTTCAAAGATTTAGCAATGACATTCGACAAGGATTTACTCAGGCCATCCAACGTTAGATCGTACAACTGCATGCAATCTTCAATAGCATCTAGTTGCCTTACTTTGAATGCCAATCATGGCACATGGGAAATTATTTGAAACACTTTTTGTCCTTCGGTAATGCTGAGCCTTGTAAATATGTTAGAAAACCTGCATAGATGAATCTAGCTAGTAAAGGTTGAACACATAGCTTTGCAGAGCAAAAACAATAAAAGAAAATGGAAAGAACAAAAAAAATGATCCAATTAGAAAATAGGTTACAATGCTCATGATATAGCATTACTCGGTGAAGATCCCAAGGTAATGCACCATAGTGGTGATCAATGAGAGGACTCAAAACCTACACAAGTTCTAGAGAGAACTAGCCCGTTGCGGAGTGAAAAGGAGGAGCAAATCATGGAGTAAATCATGGAGAAGAACTAGCCAGTTGCAAATTTAAAGAATGAGAAAATTAGGGAGTAAATCATGCAGAAGAACTAGCTAATTGTGGAGTTAAAGAAGGAGCAAATTAGGGAGTAAATCATGTAGAAAGAATCTTGCATGTAGTCCCATGCTCTAACTAAGTGTCTGCATGTGCCAGTAATGAAGGTCCTAGGTGTGTAGTACCTCCAACACCCCCCCTGAACACCACTATGGGGAAAAATAGAAAATGGGCCCTGGCAACTAAGACTAAAGGTCACCCAAAATATAGTGCAATTTGTTCTAAAATTGAGGAAAGAGGGAAAAACCTCATGGGAAAACCCCCCCTCAAAATACAATGTAATCAAAAGAAAAGAGAAAGAAAAGACAGTTGCTAAGCAACTGTGTCCTTCACTCCAAGATGATCACGCAGAGAGCGAAACTTCTGCTAAGTGAATATCTTGGTGAAGATGTTTGTAGTATGTTTTGTTGAAGGACAGAACTGTAAATCAATGAGTCGATCATGTACTAAGTCTCTAATGTAGTGCATATGGATCTCTATGTGCTTCGTCTGCTGCCACTGTACTGGATCCCTACAAAATTTGATAGTGTTCTCACTGTCACACCAGATGACAATGGGCTGGAGGAACTCGACACCCAACTCAGTGAGCATGTGCTATAGCCATAAAGCCTAAATGGTGATGTTGACTACTCCTCTGTTCTCGGCCTTAGCTGAAGAGAGAGCAATAGCAGCTTGCTTCTTACTCGACCAACAGATAGGGCCAGACCCTAGACTGAATGAATATCCAGAGGTAGACTTGCGATCAATGGTGTTGCCTACCCAATCAGAATATGTGAAGCCAAGGAGATTCAATGCATTTCCTACTGCATAGTGAATCTCGAAGGTGATGGTGCCCTTCATATATCGGAGGATGCGCTTGGCAGCATTCTAGTGTAGCTCATGTAGCTCCTACATGTATTTGGAAACTGCCCCTACTACATATGAGAGATCTGGTCTAGAGTGGGTGAGGTACGATAAGCTCCCCACTAGATGTCAGTAGAGAGTACTGTCAACTAATGGAGTGTCACCTCCATCGTCAAGGTAGACCCCAGATAGAAAAGGAGTTGGTGCTAGCTTGCAGTCAGTCATGTGAAATCTCTCGAGGAGATCCCGTGCATACTTAGCCTGAGAGAGTTTGATACATGTGGCATCCCCGCTGATCTTAAGACCAAGAAAGAAGTGTAATGGACACATGTCCGTCATCAAGAACCTATCATGCAAGGCCCTCTTGACTGTAGCAATGGTTGAAGCCAAGTTGCTGGTGATTAGGAGATCATCCACATACAAAACTAAGATAAGAATAGAATCATGTGTCATAAACATGTAAACATTCGGATTAGACTTACATCTTTCGAAGTTTTGTGATAAGAGAAAATAATCCATCTTTGCATACCAAGCTCTTGGGGCCTGCTTAAGGCCATAGAGAGACTTTTTTAGTCTGCGGACCAAAGATTAATCCTGAATGAAACCATGTGGCTGCTCCATGTAGATCTCCTCAGATAGGTCTCCATGAAGAAAGGCATTATTCACATCCATCTAACGTACTCCCCACCCCTGGGTAGCCCCAATGGCAAGTGTAAGGCGTATGGAATCCATGTTTGCTACTGGAGGAAAGGTCTCATCATAATCAATGCCATGCACTCACTGGAAGCCCTTGGCTACTAGCCTAGCTTTCTATCTAGTGATTTTCCCATCTGCAACACTCTTGGTCTTGTAGACCCATTAGCATTGAACAAGTTTCCTTCCTGAAAGAAGGGGGACCAGATCCGAGGTCTGGTTCTTGAGGAGGGAGTTATACTCCTCCTCCATGGTGAACTCCCAAGAGGGATGCCCAACGGCCTTAGCATAAGACTGTGGATCAGAAGACTGAACCAAATGACAATGCTAGGATGGCATTGGTTTAGTGGGAGTGAGGGCAAGAGGAGCCTCAATAAACACTGAGCTAGTCCTCTGTGGATCAAAAGTATCCCCCACAAGACCATTTCTAGTAGTTGGGTGGTCTTGTGCATATATTTCATGTAAGCTCCTTATTCTCTGATTTATGACAGGGGAAGTTGATTCACTGCTGGAAGTCCAATCTGGGCTTGGATGTGGATCATCATATGCATGCACTGGATTTGTATTTGAAGACTCTGTCTCTGCATCTACATGATCTACCTTGGCATCACCATCTTTTCTATCTGTATCTGAGTGTACTAAGTCATCATCTTGGACATGAGGTAGATAAAAGGTGTCTGCACGTAGCAATTAAGGTGCATGTGAGAGACTTTCCTCAATTTTTACACTTCGCTCAATGATGAGCTTGTTCGTAAAGGAAATCAGGAGTCGATATCCCTTCACACCATTAGGGTATCCAACAAAGATGCACTTAATGCTCTATGGATCAAGAGCTTTCCTCTTTTCATAGGGGATCCTGGCCCATGCTTGGGAGCTAAAAACACGGAAGTGGGTGACCTCCAGTTTAGTGTCGCTCCAACCCTCAAAGGGGGTCTAATCCTTGACATACCTATGAGGAGATCTGTTCTAGATGTAGTTAGCACAATTAAGTGCTTCAGCCCATAGCTGATGAGGTAGTGACTTAGCATGCAGCATGCAGGAAGCTATCTCTTTCATAGATCGGTTCTTTCTCTCAGCAACTTCATTCTGCTATGAAGTGTATGGAACTCTGTACTGCAACTGTATGCCGGATTCAAGGCAAAGGTTCTGAAGTGCTGTGTTAACATATTACCCCCCATTTTCTGTACAGAGGACTTTGATCTTTCTCTCTCATTGTGTCTCAACTAGTGCTTTCAAATCTTCAAAGTGTGCAAAAACTTCAGATTTGTCCCTGAGAAGATACACCCAAGTATACCGTGAGAAATCATGAATAAATGTAAGCACATACCTTGCTTTGTCGATGGAAGGATGAGGAAAAGGCCCCATGAGATCACTATGGATCAGATCTAGAGGAGAGGATGCTCAGTGGTCTTGCCGGTGTCAAACTTTTCTCTAGGATGTTTGCCAAGGACACATCCTTCACAAACTCCTTTGGAGAAACTAATATTTGGCAAGCCTTCCAGCATCTCATGCTTGCTTAGCTGGTGCATATACCTGTAATTTAAGTGACCAGATCTCTCATGCCAAACCTACTACTATCATCAGAATGTGTAAGTAATAAGGAGGATTCAGATTCAATAAATTCAGAAAATGTATACAGTCTTGCTCCATTGTTTACCTCACCAGTTTCAATTTTGGAGCTGCTATGTAGGTCATATATGTTAACTGCATCTGGAGTGAATTCCACTCTCGTTTTGGTGTCGGAATGAGTGATCTAATAAACTGAAAGTAGGTTTACCGAAAGTTTTGGAACATGAAGCACATCTTCAAAGCTTCCGTGTAAAAGTTCCACTCTACCTTTTCTGGTGACCTCAATAGGTGAGTCATCTCCCATGAGGATGGGAGGTCCTTTGCATGCATCCAAAGAAGAATAGACTTCCTTTGCAATAGCCATATGATGTGATGCACCAAAATCTATAATCCATGCATCAGGGGAAGAATTAATTGCAACTAAAGCATGAAAATTGTTACCTTTCTCGTGTGGCGGATCCTCAGTTTTCTTCTTGGCACCTTGAGGGATGTGGTCCCCAAGGTTGTGCTTCTGAAGGATTTTTTCCATTTGGTCAATTTGTTTCTTCATGCGGGAGGATTTTGGATGGAATCCTTGGTGACAGTAGGTGCATTTGTCTCCTTTCTTCCCTTTCTCATTTCTAGAGCTGGAAGAGTCATTGAAGGGCTTGCTGTACCCTTCCTTATTTGGATGGGAATGCGCTTTTCCCTTGTATTTTTGGTGCTGATTTTTTTTATTTGAATCAGATCTATGATTTTTATTGTAGCTGCCATCATGCACAACAAGTGCATGCACTTTTGGAGGTTTGATTTTCCCCATGCTAATGAGTTTATCTTGCTCAAAAGTAAGGAACTCCATGAACTCTTTGAGAGAAGGCATAGTGTAGGATTTACCTGTTGCGAGCCTTACTGAATGAAATGTAAACACAAAGACGAATTATTCTGGTTCGAGCTTTGACATAATACAGAGAACTTGGCCACTCTCCTCCTTGGATTTGTTAATTCCACAACCCTTGAGTTGCAACAATAAATCATTATATTTGGTGAAGAAGTATTGAATTCTGTCATAGTTCCATGGGTCCAATGACAGCTACTCCACTTCGAGCAGATGTCCTTTCATCTCATCCCATTTCCCGTAGAGTTCTTCAACCTTTTTCTGAATCTCATTGGGAGTATTGCATGTAGATAGATGAAAATGCAACTCTAGGGAGATGCACATGCATATGGATTCATGGGCTCATCCATGTGGTTGAGGTACTTGGATTTCTCTATGGCTGACGTGGGTTCCACTTCTGCAGCCATGTTAATCCTATACAACCCTTTTTGACGAAGGTATCGAGCCATTTGGTCCTTGCATTCATGATAGTTTTACGGTGTTAGGATCAATGCTTTGGGAAACTCCATCTTTTTGTCGATATTCAATATCCAAGCGGTAATACTTGAAAAATAAAGTATTGATGCACCTTTTATCTGGCAACCTATGGGATCTAATACCATGTAAATGCATTAGAAAACCTACACAAATGAATCTAGCTAGTAAAGGTTGAACACGCAGCTTTTCAAAGCAAAAACACTAAAAGAAAATCGAAAGAACAAAAAGAATGATTCAATTAGAAAATAGGTTACAATGCTCATGATATAGCATTACTGGGTGAAGATCCCAAGGTAATGCACCATAGTGGTGATCAATGAGAGGACTCAACACCTACAACAAGTTCCGAAGAGAACTAGCCAGTTGCAGAGTGAAAGGAGGAGCAAATCATGGAGTAAATCATGCAGAAGAACTAGCCAGTTGAGAAGTTAAAGAAGGAGCAAATCAGGGAGTAAATCGTGCAGAAGAAGTAGCAAGTTGTGGAGTTAAATAAGGAGCAAATCAGGGAGTAAATCATGCAGAAAGGATATTGCATGTAGTCCCATGCTCTAACTACGTGTCCGCATGTGCTAGTAATGAAGGTCCTAGGTGTGTAGTACCTCAAACAAGCCTAAGAGCCATCCTACCGACATCTATGGAATTTGCTTGCAGTGATCTAGTAAACAGGCTCGACATTGTAGAAACACAAAATTTCGGATCCAATGTCATGTCGCAAGTAGATTTGAGAGAACCGCGATGACACAGTTCATCGCTTTCAATCTAGACAAACTGATAAAGAAAACCAAAGCCTTAAACCTATATCTAAAATCCATTGCAATGTAATGTATCAACAAATTGTTGTCTCACTCTATCTCATAAAACATACATATATATATGACTAGGAGGTGATGTTGGAACAAATAACCTATACGACTTTCACCAACTCCAGATCACTACACGAATTGATTATCGATGCCATATCCACTAAGGTGGCACGTATCTTGAATCGCCTAGGCATATTCCACAAAGGGCCCCCCAAGGGACAGAAACTGTGCATAGTCTAATGAGGTGGAGGAGTTTCCCGGAAAATTATGGAAATTGTGGTCATATTTAGAGAAAATCCGACAAGGATTTTTGTAAATCAAAATTATAGTTATTAAAATTCAAAATTTTAGGTGGCTTAAACATTTTTCATGGTGCTGAATCCATTTCCACCATCAAAAACACAATTCAAACACTATCTCTACAAGATTTTTTTTTTTTTTTTTTTTTTGGCTGTCTAGGAAATTCCTTCGCCTTGTTAGATGACTCCCATAAATTGTGTCATCCACTTAGGGCGACAGAATATTTTCTCTCAAAGTAGAAGATTCCGGCCATCTCCATGGCCTTGATGCGAGTGGATGGATGGACATAGCTTGCAACCTCTGGGGAGTATCTTCTGCATCATCCAGTTGACTTCTTTTACCTCAACCAAATATGGATGGCATAGTCTAGCTATTCTACTTCCATTGAGGTCGTACACTCATCCAATGACGTTTTAACGTGGCATCGCCAATAGAAATTTTACAATAATCAAAATCCAAAAAACATGGAATTTGTGATCACTCCTGGTAGATATTGAGTCACATGTTAGTCTTTGATCCTACCTTGCCATAAGCATTTTCAAAGATACAAAGATCAAGTAATGGAAAGACATTAATTAAGTCATAGCATTTTCAAAGATACAAAGATCAAGTAATGGAAATACATTAATTAAGTAATAGTAGTTTGGTGATTACACAAAACTAGAATTATTTTTTTTTTTTGTGGTTTTTTCTTTATTTTCACATATATAGATTTTATATGGATTTTACATGCAATTATTTTAGTGTATCTTCTATTTCATGTTCAAGCAATGATAGATTTCATATGAATGTTATATGCGGTTATTTTATTAGCATTTCCACTAAAAGATGTAAGGACACATCCATAGTGTTTTGGGGTTATTTTGATCCTTGGAATATATATACAATAGCATTTGAAATAGGGGCATAATATATATAAACTCTCTACTTGAAATGAGATGAACTGTTGAGTTCATCTTTGAAATTGCATTTTGATTTCTAATCTGTTGTATTGATTTTATAAACATCTACTCCTGCAACATTTCTTCCTCTACAACTATGCATATGGAATTGGAAAACAAAAAATCCTATCCTTGCCATTTATATACTTTACTCCAACGAAACCACCCACTCATCTATCAAAATGCTCTTCCATATTCAATCGCAAACCAAAATATCCATGGTTTGGGTCCTTCCCTGATGCTATTGAGTACAGATCAAACCACTTTGAATGATCCTACAAAGAGATTCCTAAAATTGTAGTATTTCATTAAAACTTGGTAATGCATCATCATACTACAAACCAAGGATAGGGCATTAGGGATGACTTTCATAGATAATATAACTACAAACTTTCCATGTGTAATACTAAAATCTATTGAAGCTTATTATTTTGGCAAAGAAAATGTAGCTTACCTATTGCAAATTCCTTCATAGTAAGCACAATTTTGGAAACTTTATGTTTCATGCCAACACCATTATAAGGAAACATCACAGAGTGCTGCAAATTTTTTAATGACGTTGCTAATTGGAAACATGACTACTGCCATAAATCAGTTTCCGCAATCTCCACAATCTCTTCACACTTTACTCCAAGCTCTAGCCTTCCCCCAGATGGAGTAAATTGTGTAACATTGCTTAGAAATATTCTTGTGTAGCACATGCCACGAAACCATTGAACTAATTTTACTCAAGCTAAACATTGCAATTATGCCAAACAAGACAACAAATATCAAGAAGAAAAGATGATAGCCTAGAATGTACCTAATTTTTTAATAACCCTTGCTTATCCCTAATTATGTTGTATGTCATAAGAAGGTTCTAAATCGTAGGTTCGATATTCATCTTAAAAGAGATTTTACTGTGGAATAAGTGATCCTTCAAGCCCCATACCCAAAAGTTCACAACTTGTAGTAAATAAAAATCTTCCATATGGAGCTGCAATGACCCATCTTCCCCTTTGCCTGCAATTATTCACAAGTGCATCAAATCATCAGGAAAGCTTTTGACACTTTCTCATCCACGTTATTTTACATGTTATTGCACAATTTTTCTAATATGATAGCCTCTAATTGGCCCATCAATCAATGAGTTGGAATGGGGATTTGACTATGGATGTCTATGGATCACCTCTATTACACATTTTTCCTAGAATCTCTCAAAAATATGTGGCTTGAGCTTATATATTATGTCAATAATTCTTTGTATCTGTTGATCATGGGAGTGTCACAAATAAGAGAGAACCTTTGTGATTGCAATCGCAATTGACATGTTCATGCCATAAAATGTATCTCGACATTGGGGCAACCAAAAGTTTGTTTGTGTGAATTATTGAGTAAGTTAGAATCTATCGTAATTGTCACTCATGCTCACTCCAAAACCCTACACTACGTAAATATGTTTGGCCCTTTACATGAAGGGGACTCCCATCTCCACTCTCCCTCTCTCCTAATGCAGAGTGGGCCATATATCATCACCACTGTATTTTAAGAGCAAGCTTTAAAGTTATTTACTTGTCTACACCTCTATTGAAACTTTACGAGAGTACATGTATGCAGAGGAGCAAAATAGTATAATTAAAAGAAATACAAATAAATATATAACTAAAACAATTGTTAATGAATATGTGTTAAAAGACATGCATTATATAATAAAAGATACAAAGGGAAAAGAAGGAAAATATATATTGCTTATCATTTATCTTTTTTCTTTTATCAAAGCCTGCAATGTAAAACATTGAAAAGAAATGATAGATCACCATGAGAACTTTTTTCTAATGATAATTATGACGTGGAATAATTTTAACAAGATTACTTAATCAACCTATGGAAAATAATATTCTCTACCACATAAGTGACACTAAGAATTACGTTTTACGAAATTATCTTGTATTCCAAGAATCGTGATTTCCCAAAATGTCTGCTTTTGAGAGATCAAAGGTTACCAACGCCTTTTACCAATTCCTTTAATGTGATATCTATATATAATAAATATTTAATATAACTGTGTCATTACCAATCTGAACTATTGAAAATCATGAAAACAATGCCCGAGATATTCAAATTCTAGCGAGGAAATCCCATGTACTTAGCAGACACATGCCTTAACCACTCAACCAAAAAGACCTTGACATGTTCATGTTATATAAATACTTTCTATGATGACACCCCTAATATACTTCCTAAATAAATTAAAAAAAAAAAAATATAGGAGAGTCTTCTAATGCTAATAAATAAATCATTAAAGTTCATTAATGTGTTTTTTACAGATGATCTGGCACATGAAAGGGATATTCATGTGAATTAATATGTATGTGCTCATAATAAAACATTCACACACTATACAAATCCAAAACTTCTAAATCAATTTGGAAAAAAGTATAGTAGAGACTTTTAATGCTAATAAGTAAATTGTTAATGCTCATTAATGTGTTTTTTTATGTTTTTTTTTTTTTTTTTATAGATAGTGAGCATGTGGCACATGAAAGTGAAATTCATGTGAATTACTATGTATGTGCTCCTAATCAAACACTTAGATAATATGAAAATAAAAAAGGAATGTGAGAAGAAAGGTTATTTCACACTAGTATAATTATTTATGTGCTTCCACTTCTAGGTTGTAGGCTAAATCTGTTATATATATCCCATACACATACATGTTGAGATAAGTTAAACTTAGATCTTCTATGTGATACTGTCATTTTAATAAATTCTTCAAGTAGCACATGGATTACGAGATCCGAGGATTGTAATATTTCATCTCATATTACAGGTGAACCAATAACACTGTGATGTAGTTTCAATCTAACAAAGTAAAATAAATCTTGTTTGCTTCATCGATCTGAACCCTTTTCATGACGTTGCTCTCGAAGTTTATCATTTAAATGAGAGAAAGAGTCTTCGTCATTGTAAATTTCTCTTGAAATTTGGACGGAACTACATATCTATGGTTCTTGTCATTTGAGGATATGCGTGCATTGGATTAATTTATTTAACAACAATGTATGAAAAATTGTGAATGTTCACCAACCCCTTTAATGTCGTAAGAGTATAGGAAATTCCATGAGGGCGGAAGGGTTTTCTTATTTGATTTGGGTTTGTGAATAAATTAAATTTTCGTGGGATAAATTGTTGGCTCGAATGTCTGCGGTGAACTTGTTGCATCGTTGGGATTTGCATGAGGCCCACATGCCTTTGTCTCCCTTAACCAACCCTAATTGTGCCAACAACCAAATTTTCAACGCCGTTTCACTCCTTTGCAGACCTATACTTCTCCTTGAGTACAAATTTTGGTTATGGTATATCTCCTAGGTGTTAATACTATGATGTTACTCTGCAGTTCTACTCATAGGTTGATTTCCTTCAAAATTAATATTTGTTTGGACCATCTGTATTGGATTTTGTTCATGAATACTCTAGACCACCAATAGTGGTTTTCATTCATGATACTCCTCCAATATTGCCATAAGAGAAGCTCTATAAATTGGTCTATAGAGCCTGCATATATGAGAAGGCATTGGTAAGATTTAGTTTATGTTTTACTTATATCAACTATTGATACCAACAATGTATTATTGAAAGTTCCATGATTATTTGAATTAAAATCCTATGTGGATATGTATTATAGGTTTCAAATCTCAACATAGTTGCGAAAAAAGACAATGAAAAACTATATGGTTTTACAGACCCCTACGCTTATGTCTATTTTTTTTTCTTTTTGCCTATTATTTCTACAAGCATATATGATATGGATATAGACTATATTCCAATGCTCGTGGATGGGCTCTCATGATCATTTTACAAATATACTTTCCATGACTTGGAGTCCATAGTTAATGTGACACTGCAAAAGGCGCTAGAGGACGATATCAGTCAAGTTGTAGGCTTGTTGAGACTCGATTTTCACGATTGCTTTGTGCACGTATTTAGCTTCGAGCCAATGTTGGGTGCTTGCGAGGCTTGACCCTATAGATTTTGGTTACGCCGCATCTCGTTTGTTTAGGTTACGAGTCTTGCCTTTATTTAAAAATAAGAGCAAAGAATAAGATGGCGAGAGTATTTGACAGATACTACTGTATTCATTAGTTCAGTAATGAAGCACAAAGTTGGATTTGAAAATAATTAAAACAATTCATGTGAAAATTCAATTAGTTGATTCGCCATTGTACATACACATGACATTTATACGTCAAAGAAGTCATGTGAAGAAATAGAATGAAATCCCTCCCTTAATTGTTAAAATTCAGGTTAATTGTTGAAATTCAAGGGATTTTGGTTGAGCAGCCCTGGGAGAACATAGGAAGTAGCCATGAGAGAAAATACGCAAATGACTCCCATATCACAGAGACTGTATTATCGTACAAACATCCTCCACAGCATCTTTAATTACAAAATGTTTCTGATTGAAATTATATATTTATATATATATTTTGGTATCCTTGATAATAAGATTATATAAATTAACTTATAACTATATGCATAATAAGCTATGCAGCCAACAACATGCAACAATACGCAGAAGAGTGAGTTGCCCAGAAATGATAATTAATGTGTTTATATGCATTTAAAATGTATATATATGTTTAATTCATTTTTTTATAATAATATATAATCTAATAATAATTTTAAAATTAAAATTATAACATAGTTAATTTTATGAATTTTTTTTATCTGAATATAATCTATGGTAAGTTAAGTTTTCTTATACATATTATGATTGATGATTATAGATAGATATGATCACTAACAATTAATTTATATAACTAAAATAATAAAAATCAATACCTAAAACTATTTTACTAATATAAAAATATATATTTATCGATTTTAAATTAAATTGTGATACATTTAAATTTAATTCTCATTATAATAATGAAAAGAGAATGACCTCGTACATGACAATAAATAATTATTTTACTTTAACTTTGTTCCATTTTCTTGACTTTATATTTCTTCCAAAACTGTTCATTAATTCTAGAGAGTCCATGCTGTAATTCTTTATGGGCATTCAGATCCAAGATTCTCTATATCTGAAACGCTGCCTTGCCGTGGTTCCCTATGCATCGCCTAGGGAATTTAATGGACATTGTGCATTACGGATAGGTGTTGCACTAGGGAGGTAGGAGCCTTCCCATTACCGACTAACTTATCGATTAAAAATTATTAAATGTGCATCGTAACGCCTTGTGGCTTTTCACATGCAATTTCCGATCAGTGTGTGAGTAAATAAAAAATTAATTTGTTCGACGGTTCGGGATGCCTTAACGCCTCAGCAGTCGATATCGACTAAGAAGAAAATTTAAATGATTTTTGTAGCTTTTTATTAGACAACAATATCGATTTTCTAAAAAACAGAAAATATGAATACATTCATTTCAACGAATTCATCTTGCAGAACTTTCATTTATCTATGGCACCGGACAAACACTTTCCCTAGGGCTATGTTAATGTAAATTTATTCACCCTATATCACAGCGTTGAATGCTGTAGATATGGCGTTGAATGTAAAAATTACACATCTATGAAAACAATGAAATGCTCTACATTTATAAATTTTAATGTGCAACACTAGTAAATGTGTCAAACTTTAGTTTTTTTTAGGGCATTGTATATGACTGAAAGTAAATAAATGTGTTCTAATTTAGAATCACTCACAAATTGTAAACTCTATTGGGTGGATGTGCTTTTTATCTTTTGCATCCACAAACACCTCCTTATGCTTTTCAATCGGTTACTCATCTTCATATACTCCAATAGAGTTGAATTTTCATAGTGGAAAAACATAATAAAACATGATCATGGTTAACCATGATTTACTTTCATATAGAGACAATATTTGTCACAATGTCATATTGGACCATGAATGACCTTGATTCACCATGGTTGACCTTGATTGACCATGATTGATGATGGTTGATTTTCATTCTTATATCATCTTTGTTACAAACCCAATGGAATTATACTATAGACCCAAAGGATTTAAGCCCTAAGAAAAATATTATAAACTCCAAAAATTAACATCAAACCTTAATGATTGACAATGACTAACCAAAAATGGCTACGATTGACCATGATTAATCATTGTTGATTTTAATATGGAGACGATCATTGTTACAATGTGATGTTGGACCATGGTTGAGCATGATTGAACATGGTTGACAATGGTTGATTTTTATATTGAGACAATGTTTGTCACAAACCCAAGGGATCGATATTATGAACACAAGGGATATATATCCTAATATCAATATTATAATCCATAAAATAAAAATTAAACTCTAACATTAATATGATATACCTTAGGATTAATATTATAAACCAAAGGGATTAATGAACCCAAGGGATTAAACTCTACGGTTAATATTATAAACCCAAAGGACTAATTCAACTAAGGGACTAATAAACCCGAGGATTAATGCTATAAACACTTATATTAATATAATAAACTCTAGGATTAGTATTATAAATCGAGAGGACTAATAAACCCTAAGATTAACATTATAAACATTATTAGTAATACGATATCCTAGGAATATAAACTCTTAGATTAATAGAGCCAAGGGATTGATATTATAAAGGCAAAGGACTAATGAACCCAAAAGATTAATACTAAAACCCAAAGGGACTATAAACCCAAGGGAATAATATTAAACCTAAGCAATTAATATTATAAACCCAAGGGATATAAACTGTAAGGTAAATATTATAAACCCTAATATAAACATCAAAACCTAATATTAATTTAATAAACCCAAGGGATTAATATTATAAACACATGAGATTAATATTAAAAACCAAAGGGATTATAAACCCAATGGAATAACATTAAACCCTAGGATTATATTAAATCGAAGGGATTAATATTGAAAGTCGAAGGGGTGAATATTAAAAACCCAAGGGATTAAAGCCTAGGATTACTATAATAAACCCTATGAACAATATTATACACCAACAATATGTACCCTTAAATTAATAAGCCAAAGAGTTTATATTATAAACTCAAAAGGCTAATAAACCCTAGGAATATTAACCTTAAGATTTATGAAACCAAGGGATTATAATGTCAAGGGATTAATATTAAACCGTGCGATTAATATTATAAACCCTTTACTTAATATTAAACTCTATGAATATAGACCCTACAATTAATGTTATTCCCTTGGGTTTATAGTCCCTTAGGTTTTAATATTAATCCCTTGGGTTTATAATATTAATCACAAGGTTGATAAAAATAATTGTAGGGTTTATAATATTAATCACAAGGTTGATAAAAATAATCTTAGGGTTTATAATATTTACATTACGACTTATATCCGTTGGGTTTAATATTATTCCCTTGCATTTAATATCCCTTGGCTTTTTAGTATTAATCTCTTGGGTTTATTAGTCCTTGAAGTTTGTAACATCAATCCCTTGGCTGTATTAATCTAAGGGTTCATATTCCTAGGTTATATTATTATTTATACGGTTTATATTATTAATCCTAGGGTTTATTAGTCTTTTGGATTTATATTATTAATCAAAGGGTTTATTAGTCGCTTGGTTTTATAATATCAATCCATTGGCTTTATTAATCTGAAAGTTCATAATAATAATTCTCGGGTTTACAATAATAGTCTAAGAGTTTATAATATTAATCTAAAGGTTCATATTCCTATAATATAATATTATTCATAGGGTTTATAGATATTTTCATATCAATTTCCTTTGAAAAAATAGTCTATTTGGTTTAGAGTTGTAAATGTAAATCATCCACTTCACTTAATAAAAAAGATATGATATTTCATCTTCTATATAATTACAATAATTGTTTTTTAAAAACATTATAATTCTCACTTTTATTTGAGAAAAAATATTAACTTAATATTAAAAAAAAATAACTGATTTTTTTTATTATCTGAATGCCAAATCTATCAAAATAAGTTTTTTAATGCTTATTATGATTGATTATTCGACAAGGATGATCACCCAATAATTTTTATATAACTAAAATAATAAAATAAATACTAATTATTTTTAATAATTTATCAATTTTAATTAAATTCTGATCCATGTAAATTTGTTTCCCATTATAATACTGAAAAGAGAATGATCTCGTACATGAAAATGAGTAATTATTTTACTTTAACTTTGTTCCATTTTCTTGACTTTATATTTCTTCCCAAACTGTCCATTAATTCTAGAGAGTATTGATTCTAGAGAGTCCATGTTGTAATTCTTTATGGGCATTCAGATACAAGACTCTCTATATGTGAAGCGCTGCCTCTCCGTGCTTCTGCCTCGTCGTGCTTTTATATGCATCGCCTAGGGAATTTAATGGGAATTGTGCATTACAGATAGGTGTTGCAATAGGGGACGTAGAGCCTTCCAATTACCGACTTACTTATCGATCGAAAAATATTAAATGTGCATCGTAACGCCCTGTGGCTCTTCACATGCAATTTCAGATCAGCGTGTAAGTAAATAAAAAATGAATTTGTTCGACGGTTCGGGGTGCCTTAACGCCTCAGCCATGGATACCGACTAAGACGAAAGATATACCTTCCTTTGATATCGACATATTCATTTTACGATTTATATGGACTGTCGATTTATCTCTAGATTTTCAACAAGTTTGTATAGAGTGCCGCACGATGATCATGGAATTACGCTGAAGGTTTCGGCCAAGAGAACCTGTATGAATAGACTTGAATCAAAGGCTTTAACGTAGATTATTTACGGTTGCATCGCTCTCCAATGCTACATTGAAATCAATAAATAGTTCTAGAGTTGAACTGATAAAGAATGCTACACTTAGGATTAATAAAAAATAAACCCTTAACATTAATTTGCTATACTTGATTAATATTATAAACCAAATAGATTAACAAATTGATTAACAAATTCAAGGATTAAACCCTATGCTTATTATTATAAATAGAAATGACTAATAAAATTAAGGACTAATAAACCCTAAGATTAATGCTATAAACCTTTATAGTAATATTATAAACCTTATGGACAAATAAACCTAAGATTAACATTGTAAACCTTATAAATAATATTATACCATAGGAATATGAACTCTTAGAATAATAGAACCAAGAGATTGATATTATAAATTCAAAGGATTAATACTAAAAATCCAAGGGAATAATATCAAACCTAAGCAATTAATATTATAAACTCAAGGGATATAAACTGTAAGATAAATATTATAAACCCTGAAATAAACATTGAACTCTAAGATTAATTTAATAAACCCAAGGGATTAATATTATAAAACATGAGATTAATATTAAAAACTGAAGGGATTATAAACCGAAGGGAATAACATTAAACCCTAAGACTACTATTAAATCAAAGGGATTAATATTGAAAGCCCAAGGGGTGAATATTAAAAGCCGAAGGGATTAAACCCTAGGATTAACATAATAAACCCTATGAATAATATTATTCACCAACATTATGAACCCTTAAATTAATAAACCAAGGGATTGATATTATAAACCCAAAAGACTAATAAACCTAAGGGATTAATATTATAAACCCAATGGATATAAAGTGTAGGGTAAATATTATA
Source organism: Pinus taeda (assembly GCA_000404065.3). Lineage (NCBI taxonomy): Eukaryota > Viridiplantae > Streptophyta > Pinopsida > Pinales > Pinaceae > Pinus > Pinus taeda. The sequence continues at coordinate 11,480 of APFE031232135.1, read as the reverse complement.
ACCCTAAAAAAACATTAGACCATAAGATTAATTCTATAAACCCTAATATTATTATTATAAACCCATAGGATAAATAAAACCAAGGGATTAATATTAAAAACCTAAGGGAATAACAGTAAACCCTAGGAATATTAACGTTAAGATTTATGAAACCAAGGGATTATAAAGTCAAGATATTAATATTAAATCATGCGATCAATATTATAAACCTTTTACTTAATATTAAACCCTAGGAAATATACACCCTATAATTAATGTTATTCCCTTTGGTTTATAATCCCTTGAGTTTTAGTATTAATCCCTTGGGTTTATAATAATAATCAAAAGGTTGATAAAAATAATCTTAGGGTTGATAATATTTATGTTACGACTTATATCCCCCGGGTTTAATATTATTCCCTTGCATTTATAATCCCTTTGCTTTTTAATATTAATCATGTGGATTTATTAGTCCTTTAAGTTTATAACATCAGTCACTTGGCCTTATTAATATAAAGGTTCATATTCCTAGGGTATAATATTATTTGTACCATTGTCACAATGTGACGTTGGACAAAGAGACAATCTTTGTCACAATGTGATCATGATTATTGACCATGCTTGATTTTCATATTGAGACAATATTTGTCACAATGTGAAGTTGGACCATGGTTGTCCATGCTTGACCATGGATAACCATGGTTGATTTTCATATCGAGACAATATTTGTCACAATGAGATGTTGGCCCATGGTTGACCATGGCTAACCATGGTCAAGCATGGTTCATCATGGTTAACCATGGCTCATCATGATTGGCCATGGTTGAGCATCAATGCCCATGGTTAACCATGGTTTATTTTCGTATAGAGACAATATCTGTCACAATGTCACGTTGGACCATGAATGACCATAATTGAGCAATGGTGGATGATGGTTGATTTTCATATTTATAACATCTTTTTCACAAACCCAGCGGATTTATAGTATAAACATAAAGGATTTAAACCCTAAGAAAAATATTATAATTTCCAAAGTTAGCATTAAACCCTAATGATTGACCATGACTCACCAAAAATGGCTAGGGTTGACCACGATTAATCATTGTTGATTTTAATATTGAAACAATCATTGTCACAATGTGACGTTGGACCATGGTTGAGCATGATTGAACATGGTTGACAATGGTTGATTTTCATATTGAGATAGTATTTGCCACAAACCCAAGGGATATAAACCCTATGATAAATATTATAATCCCTAAAATAAACATTAAATTATAACATTAATTTGATATACCTTAGGATTAATATTATAAACCAAATAGATTAACAAACCCAAGGATTAAATCCTATGTTTATTATTATAAACCAAAAGGACTAATAAAATTAAGGGACTAATAAACCCTAGGATTAATGCTATAAACTCTTATATTAATATTATAAACGTAATGGACAAATAAACCCTAAGATTAACATTATAAACCTTATAAATAATATTATACCCTAGGAATATGAACGCTTAGAATAATATAGCCAAGGGATGATATTATAAACCCAAAGGATTAATGTTAAAATCCCAAGGGAATAATATCAAACCCAAGCAATTAATATTATAAACTCAATGGATATAAACTGTAAGATAAATATTATAAACCCTAAAATAAACAACGAAACCTAAGATTAATTTAATTAACCCAAGGGATTAATATTAATATTGAAAGCCCAAGCGGTGAATATTAAAATCCCCAAGCAATTAAACCATAGGATTAATATAATAAATCTTATGAATAATACTATTCACCAACAATATGAACCCTTAAATTAATAAACCAAGGGATTGATATTATAAACCCAAAAGACTAATAAACCTAAGGGATTAATATTATAAATGCAAGAGATATAAACTATAAGGTAAATTTTATAACCCTTAAAAAACATTAAACCATAAGATTAATTTTATAAAATTTAAGATTATTATTATAAACCCAAAGGGTAAATAAAACCAAGGGATTAATATTAAAAACATAAGGGAATAACAGTAAACCCTAGGAATATTAGCCTTAATATTTATGAAATCAAGGGATTATAAAGTCAAGAGATTAATATTAAATTGTGCGATCAATATTATAAACCCTTTACTTAATATTAAACCCTAGGAAATATAAACCCTACAATTAATGTTATTCCCTTTGGTTTCTAACGCTTTGAGTTTTAATATTATTCCCTTGGGTTTATAATAACAATCAAAAGGTTAATAAAAATAATTTTAGGGTTTATAATACTTACTTTACTACTTTTTTCCCTTGGGTTTAATATTATTCCCTTACATTTATAATCCCTTGGCTTTTTAGTATTCATCCCTTGGGTTTATAGTCCTTTAGTTTATAACATCAATCACTTGGCTCTATTAATCTAAGGTTTCATATTTATAGGTATAATGTTATACATATAGTTTTTATTATTAATCCTAGGGTTTATTAGTATTTTGGGTTTATAATATTAATCAAAGGGTTTATTAGTCGTTTGGGTTTATAATACCAATTCATTGGCTTTATTAAATTGAAGGTTCATAATAATAATTCTAGTGTTTACAATAATATTCTAAGGGTTTATAATATTAATCTTAAGGTTCATATGCCTAGGATATAATATTATTCATAGGGTTTAAAGATATCTTTTTATCAATTTCCTTTGAAAAAATAGTCCACCTCGTTAAGAGTTGTAAAATGTAAATCATCCACTTCACTTAATCAAAACGATATGATATTTCATCTTCTATATAACTGTAATAATTGTTTTTTCTAAAGTATTATAATTCTCACTTTTATTTAGATAAAATTTATTATTATTTATTTTAAATTAACAAAATTCTTAAAATTTTTTTTTTTAATTACTATATTTTCAAAATTAGTTTTATTTAATAATTATTTAAAATTAATAATATAATTATTATTTTTATAATATTATATATAAATTACTTTAATTAATTATTACAATATGCCGAGGGTTGGTCGCCAAGAGAGTGATAATTAATTTTTTACATCATTTTAAAATGGTATATGTTTTACTTATCTATTTCTTTTTATATATTAATATTATAATATTATAATTTAAAAATAAAATTATAACAAGTTAATTTTTATGATTTTTTTATTTGAAATGTTAATTTATGCTAAGTTATTATAATCGATTGATATTATAGTGATGAGTAACCAAAAGTAATTTATATAGATAAATAATAACAAAATAATACTTAATTTTTTCTTTTTTTACTATTTAAATATATATAATTTATCAGTTTAAATTAAATTCTAATCCATTTAAATTTAATTCTCATTATAATACTGAAAAGAAAATGACCTTATACATAAAAATAGATAATTATTTTATTTTAACTTTGTTTCATTTTCTTAACCAGTTAATTTTATATATTTCTTCCCAAACTCTCTATTAATTCTAGAGAGTCTATGATGTAATTCTTTATGGGCATTCAAATCCAAGAAATTGGTAATCGAAAAAGTAGACTTGCATTATACATCATTGATAAAAACGAGTTAATATATAACTTGGGAAGGACTTTAAGTTAAAAAAAGGTATTGTGTCCATCATATCTCCACAAGATAAGAATGACATCTTCATGGACAGTCACAACAACAATGGAGGAGAAAAGAAGTCGACTGTGCGAGGCACTTCTTTCATAATTGTCATGCGTGGAATACCCTATGTGTTCTGCCCAAGTTTTCATTGTAAAATAAGAAAAGGTTGTGATCTAAATTTTTCTATGTAAAATATATATAATTTATCAATTTAAATTAATTTTGCTTATGTAAAAATTTATAATTTATCAATTTAAATTAGATTATAAATTTATCAATTAATTTTTATTCATAATGACCTTGTACAAGAAAATTTAAATGATTTTTGTAGCTTTTATCACACAACAATATCAATTTTCAAAAAAAACCACAAAATATGAATACATCCACTTCAACGAATTCGTCTTGCAGAAATTTCATTTATCTAGGGCACTAGACAAACACTTTCCCTAGGACTATGTTAATGTAAATTTATTCAACGTATATCTTAGTGATGAATGTAAAAATTACACATTTTTTAAAATAATGAAATGCTCTAAATTTATAAATTTTAATGTGCAACACTGGTAAATGTGTCAAAATTTAGTTTATTTAGGGCATTGTATATGAGTGGGAGTAAATAAATGTGCTCTAATTTGGAATCACTTACAAATTGTAAACCCTATTGCGTAGATGTTCTCTTTATCTTTTGTTATCCGCACCAACATCTCTTTATGCTCTTCAATCTTCCATTCATCTTCACATACTCCAATAGAGTTGAATTTTCCTCGGAAAAAAAAAAGAATAAAACATGACTATGGTTAACCATGGTTTATTTTCATATAGAGACAATATTTGTCACAATGTCATGTTGGACCATGAATGACCATAATTGACCATGGTTGACCTTGATTGACCATGGTCGATGATGGTTGATTTTCATATTTATATCATCTTTGTCACAAACCCAAGGGATTTATAGTATAAACCCAAAGGATTTAAGCCCTAAGAAATATATTATAAGCTCCAAAAATTAAATCAAACCCTAATGATTGACCATGAATCACTAGAAATGGCTACGATTGACCATGATTAATCATTGTTGATTTTAATATGGAGACAATCATTGTCACAATGTGACGTTGGACCATGGTTGAGCATGATTGAACATGGTTGACAATGGTTGATTTTCATATTGAGACAGTGTTTGTTACAAACCCAAGGGATCAATATTATAAACCCAAGGGATTAAACCCTATGGTTAATATTATAAACCCAAAGGAATAATTCAACTAAGGGACTAATAAACCCTAGGATTAATGCTATAAACCATTATATTAATATAATAAACCCTAGGATTAGTATTATAAAGGAGAGGACTAATAAACCCTAAGATTAAAATTATAAACATTATTAATAATACTATATCCTAGGAATATGAACTCTTATATTAATAGGGCCAAGGGATTGATATTATAAGCCAAAGAACTAATGAACCCAAAGGATTACCTACTAAACCAAAGGACTAAAACCAAGGAATAATATTAAACCTAAACAATTCATATTATAAACCCAAGGGATATGAATTGTAAGGTAAATATTATAAGCCTAAAAAACATTAAACCATGAGATTAATTTTATAAACCTTATAATTATTATTATAAACCCAAAGGATAAATAAAACCAACGGATTAATATTAAAGCCTAAGGGAATAACAATAAAACCTAGAAATATTAACCTTAAGATTTACGAAATCAAAGGATTATAAGGTCAAGAGATCAATATTAAACCGTGCGATTAATATTATAAGCCTTTTACTTCATATTAAACCTTAGGAATATAGACCCTACAATTAATATTATTCCCTTGGTTTTATAGTCCCTTGGGTTTATAATATTAATCACAAGATTGATAAAAATAATCTTAGGGTTTATAATATTTACATTACGACTTATATCCCTTGGGTTTAATATTATTCCCTTGCATTCATAATCCCTTGGCTTTTTAGTATTAATCCCTTGGGTTTATTAGTCCCTTAAGTTTATAACATCAATCCCTTGGCTCTATTAATGTAAGGGTTCATATTCCTAGGCTATAATATTATTCATACGGTTCATATTATAATCCTAGGATTTATTAGTCTTTTGGATTTATAATATTAATCAAAGGGTTTATTAGTCGTTTGGGTTTATAATATCAATCCATTGGCTTTATGAATTTGAAAGTTCATAATAATAATTCTAGGGTTTACAATAATAATCTAAGAGTTTATAATATTAATCTAAAGGTTCATATTCCCATGATATAATATTTTCCATAGGGTTTATAGATATTTTCATATCAATTTCCTTCGAAAAAATAGTCCCTTTAATTTAAAGTTGTAAAATGTAAATCATTCACTTGACTTAATAGAAAAGATATCATATTTCATCTTCTATATAATTATAATAATTGTTTTTTAAAAACATTATAATTCAACTTTATTTTAGAAAGTAAAAATAATTATTATTTAATAATTTAAGTAAAAATTAATTGAAAAATTATCTTTAAAATTACAAAATTCTCATAAATTATTATTCTATTTATATATTTTTAAAATATAATATATTATGTAATAACATTATATAAATGAACTTAATACCTTTATGCTTAATAACACTAATGATCAACCATATTAGCAGAGTTGAGTTGTCAAAAGAATAAAGCTAATGTTTTTACTGCCTTTTAATAATATATGTTTAGTTTTTTTTATATTTTTTTATATAATTAATAATAATAAGAATAATTTATCAATTTAAATTAATTTTTTCTCACGTAAAAATATATAATCTATCAATTAGTTATTCGTCGAAACAAAGGGAAGCTTTTGATCAAGAGATGCTTCTGGACCTCGTACCGTTTTATAATGAGCAATACCATAATATCTCTATATCTGAACAGGATATGCATCGCTTAGGGAATTTAATGGACATTGTGCATTACGGATAGGTGTTGCAATAGGGGAGGTAGTAGCCTTCAAATTACCGACTCATTTATTGACTAAAAAATATTAAATGTGCATTGTAACGCCCTGTGACTCTTCACATGCAATTTCGGATCAACGTGTAAGTAAATAAGAAATGAATTTGTTCGACGGTTCTGGGTGCCTTAACGCCTCAGCCGTCGATATTGACTAAGATGAAAGATATACCGTCCTCCGATATCGACATATTCATTCTAGGATTTATCTTGACCGTTAATTAAAATAAAAAATAAGAGGCACCGCTTATTTTAATGAATTGGTACGAAAGTCATCGCTTCTCAATAATAATACTTATAAAACAACATTACGAGGAAACTTATTTTCACTGTTATTGATATTTCTAGATTTTCAACTTATAAAACAACATTACGAGGAAACTTATTTTCACTGTTATTGATATTTCTAGATTTTCAACACGTTTGTATAGGGTAAGGCATAATGATCATGGAATTATAGGGAATTTCTACAACTAATTAACTCAAGATGAATTAATTAATTATTTTTCAAGTAGCTCGTGAGACTAAATCTGAATTTTAATTTAAGGACAAATTAAAATTGGAATACGTTGTATTCTATTTTTATCATTTTTTGTTGCTATTATCAACATAAATAATATTATACCTTAGGAATATGAACCCTTCGGTTAATAAATCCAAGGGGTTGATATTATAAACCCAATGGATTTATACGAAAAACCCAAGAAAATAATATTACACTGAAGGGATTGATGTTATAAACTTAAGTTATATAAAACCTAAGATAAATTACATAAACCTATTGAGACAGTCTTTGTCACAATGCGATGGTGGTCTATGGTTAACCATGGTTGACCATGGTTGTCATAATGCGAAATTAGACCTTAAGACAATCTTTCTCACAATTGGTTGAACGTAATTGACCATGGTAGACCATGATTGATTTTCATATTTAGACAATCTTTCTCACAATGTGATGTTGGACCATGGTCAACCATGGTTGATCGTGGTTGACAATGTTTAATTTTCATATTGATATAATCATTGTCACAAAGCAACATTGAACCATGGATGGTTATGGTTGAGCATGATTTATTTTCATATCGAGACAATATTTTTCACATAGTGACGTCGGACCATGGTTGATTTTAATATTGGGAAAAAGTGTCACAATGTGACATTGGACCATGGTTATAAACCTAAGGTATTTATATTATAAACCCTATGAATAATACTACACCTTAAGAATATGAACTCTCAAATTAATAAACCCAATAGATTGATATTATAAACCAAAGGGAATAATAAGCCTCAGGAATTAATACTTAAATCCCAAGGGATTCTACCCAAGAGAATAATATTAAACCTAAAGGATTAATATTATAAAACCAAGATATATAAACTCTAAAATAGATATTATAAATGCTAAAATAAACATGGATGACTATGATTTATTTTCATATTGAGACAATATTTGTCACAATGCAACATTGGACCATGGCTGACCATGGTTGACCATGTTTTAATTTCATATCAAGATCATATTTTTCACCATAAGAAGTTAGATCGTGGCTGAGCATGCAGAGTTGATTTTCACATTGAGACAATCTTTGTCATAATGTGACTGTGGACCATGGTTGAACATGGTTGTCATAATGCGACATTAGAACATGAGACAATCTTTCTCACAATGTGACCATGGTCATTGACCATGGTTGACCATAATTTACCATGGTGGACCATGATTTATTTTCATATTTAGACAAACTTTCTCACAATGAAATGTTGGACCATGGTTGATTTTCATATTGAGACAATATTTGTTACAATGTGACGTCGGACCATGGTTGAACATTGTTTTCACAATGTGACGTTGGACCGAGAGATAATCTTAAACCATATAAGTATTAAACCACCCCATGAATATCAAACCATATGAACCCCACCATTAATATTAAACCATGTCAATATAAACCCCAAGATTCATAAACCCAAGGGATTATTATTATAAACCTAAGGTATTTTAAACTTAAGGGTTTAATCTTAAATGAAAAGATTAATATTATAAACCATGGGCTTAAAATTAATCCCTAGGAATACAATATTATGATTAATAATAGACACCATAAGATCATTATTATAAACCCAAGCATCCTTATTATCATTAATCTTTTAAACCCTAATAATAATATTATACACTAGGGATATGAACCCTTATGTTAACAAACTCAAGGGATTGATATTATAAACTCAAGGGATTTATACTAAAAACCCAAGGAAATAATATTAAACTGAAGGGATTCATATTTTAAATCCAAGTTATATAAACCCTAAAAAAAATATTATAAACCTACTGAGACAATGTTTGTCACAATGCGATGGTGGCCCATGGTTGACCATGGTTTTCACAATGTGACATTAGACCTTGAGACAATGTTTCTCACATTGTGACCATGGTTACTAACCATGGTTGACCATGGCAGACCATGATTGATTTTCATATTTAGACAATATTTCTCACAATGCAACGTTGGACCATCATTGACCATAGTTGATTTTCATATTGAGACAATCTTTGCCACAATGTGACGTCAGACCATGGTTGACGATGGATGAGGATGGTTGTCACAATGTGATGTTGGACCAAGAGACAATTTTTGTCACAATGTGATCATGATTAGACCATGGTTGATTTTCATATTGAGATAACATTTGTCACAATCTAAAGTTGGACCATGATTGCCCATGGGTGACCATGGCTAACCATGGTTGATTTTCAGATCGAGACAATCTTTGTCACAATGAGACGTTGGACCATGGTTGACCATCGCTGACCATGGTCAACCATGATTCATGATGACTGACCATGGTTGACCATGGTTTATTTTCATATAGAGACAATATCTGGCACAATGTCATGTTGGACCATGAATGACCATAATTGACCATGGTTGACCTTAATTGACCATGGTTGATGGTGGTTGATTTCCATATTGGTATCACTTTGTCACAAATCCAAGGGATTTATACTATAAACCCAAAGGATTTAAACCCTAAGAAAAATATTATAAACCCTAAAATTAACATTAAACCCTAATGATTGACCATGACTAACCAAAACTAGCTACAATCGACCATGATTGATCATTGTTGATTTTAATATTGAGTCAATCATTGTCACAATGTGACATTGGACCATGGTTGAGCTTGAACATGGTTGATTTTCATATAGAGATATTATTTGTAAAAAAACCCAAGGGATCAATATTATAAACCCAATGGATATAAATCCTAAGATAAATATCACAATCCATAAAATAAAAATTAAACTCTAACATTAACATGATATACCTTAGGATTAATATTTTAAATCAAAGGGATTAATAATCCCAAGGGATTAAACCCTACGGTTAATATTATAAACCCATAGGAATAATTCTACTAAGGGACTAATAAACCCTAAGATTAATGCTATAAACCCTTATATTAATATTATAAACCCTAGGATTAGTATTATAGACCGAGAGGACTAATAAACCATAAGGTGGACATTATAAACATTATTAATAATGCTATATCCTAGGAATATGAACTCTTAGAATAATAGAGCCAACAGATTGATATTATAAAGGCAAAGGACTAGTGAAGCCAAACGATTAACACTAAAATCTTAAGGGATTATAAACCCAAGGGATTTAAACCATAAGATAAATATTATAAATCATAAAATAAACATTAAACCCTAAGATTAATTTTATAAAACCAAGGATTAATATTATAAATCCAAGGGATTAATATTAAAAAACTGAAGGGATAATAAAACAAAGGTAATAACATTAAACCCTATGATTAATGTTAAATCAAAGGGATTAATATTGAAAACGTAAAGGATGAATATTAAAAACCCAAGGATTAAACACTAGGATTAATATAATAAACCATATGGATAATACTATACCCCAACAATACAAACCCTTAAATTAATAAGCCAATGGATTGATATTATAAACCCAGAGTACTAATCAACCCAAATGATTAATACTCTAAATCCAAAGGATATAAATTGTAAGTTAAATATTATAAACCCTAAAAAAACATTAAATGATAAGATTAATTTTATAAACCTTAGCAGTAATATTATAAACCCAAAGGATAAATAAAACTAGGGGATTAATATTAAAAATATAAGGGAATAACATTAAACCTAGGAATATTAACCTTAATATTTATGGAATGAAGGGATTATAAAGTCAAGAGATTAATATCAAACCCTCTCATTAATATTATAAACATTTTACTTAATATTAGACCCTAGGAATATAAACCCTACAATTAATGTTATTCACTTGGGTTTATAATCCTTTGGATTTTAATATTAATCTCTTGGGTTTATAATATTAAACACAAGGTTGATAAAAATAATCTTAGGGTTTATAATATTTATGTTATGACTTATATCACTTGGGTTTAATATTATTACTTTGCATTTATAATCCCTTGGGCTTTTAGTATTAATCCCTTGGGTTTATTAGTCCTTTAAGTTTATAACATCAATCTTTTGGCTCTCTTAATGTAAGGGTTCATATTCCTAGGGTATAATATTATTCATGGGGTTTATATTATTAATCCTAGGGTTTATTAGTATTTTGGGTTTATAATATTAATCAAAGGGTTTATTACTCGTTTCGGTAATATCAATCTATTGACTTTATTAATTTGAACAATCATAATAGTAATTCTAGGGTTTACAATAATAATCTAAGAGTTTATAATATTAATCTAAAGGTTCATATTCCTAGGATATAATATTATTCATAGGGTTTATATTTATTTCCATATCAATTTCTTTTGAAAAAATAGTCCCCTTGGTTTAGAATTGTAAAGTGTAAATCATCGACTTCACTTAATAAAAAAAATATGATATTTCA